>JABGLZ010000740.1:2789-65756 GCA_014705045.1 Colletotrichum theobromicola | reverse complement strand
GACGGACTCCAGTCTACTAATCTAGTCTATCTGGGTGCCATAAAGAGCACCACATGTCTGCATGTTCCTCTTCAGATCAAATCGTCGATAAACCACTCGTAAAATTAATGGGAGCATGTCAGAGAAAAATTCAATGAGCGTCGACCATCTTTCTACCTTACTCTGATGGACTGATTTGCTGCACGCGGGTTGGCGGGCTAAGAGCTGTCACTAGGTGTCTGCGAAACACACTGGCTGGCCAATTACACAACAGGTCCGGGCCGAAATCAGCATGTGGATCAGCACGCTGTGCAACAAAGAGGCACGAGCGAGCGCATCAAGAAGCTTATTACGAGGAACTCGGCCTGATATTATTACTCAGACACCAATTTCCTAGACTGGCCACCTTCAGGTGAACATCACAAGAGCATAAAACAACACGCGCATGAAGGCAGCATATTAATTCTGTTGAGTATCCGGAAAATGAAGAGCACTTACTAAGGGTACTGGGGTAGAGAGAGTTGTAAGAAGCAATAAGAGCGTGGTGACCAGGAAAGAAAAAGAAAGAGGGAGGGAAAAGCAAGAATAAAACACATCCTCACAATCTTCTGTGTCAGTCTCCGCCTTAAATATTCAACACAGCACATAAGCTCTACTCTTGAAAAGTAATGTTGGTAGGTATCTTGTACGGATACCCTGGTAGTTTCTCCCATTATCACTCTGCGGGACGAGTACGTCAAATCTGGCGGACCTCAGGTACCTTAAGTAGGTCAACAATAGGTGAAAGCGTGACATGGAAGTCAACGGGATGCGCTGCGGTCAACTTGAAGCCCACGGAGCAACATTAACAAGTCACACGGAGTTCCAGCTCAGCTCTCCTAGGAGTACGTAGACAGAAGCTTTAAGTAAACTTGTCCTCCTATGTTTCCTGTGCTAGAGTGACTGCATTTAATGTGAATATACTATACTTTACTATTGCCGTCGTCGCTGCTATAGCCGCTATCAAAAATATCATCGTCGTCGCTATTATCATCTTCGACATAAGTAGCCAAGTACACAGAAAATATCGCCGCGCAGACACAGGACAACCAGGCGGTCTGTTGTTTCGATACCTACCTAGGTAAGGACTCAACATCACTGAGGTGCCACGACCGACCAGTGACGCAACCTCATCAAAACCAGAAGAATCCCTCATCGCCATAACGAGAGAACCCTTTTGATTTACCACTATCTTATCAAAGTATGATTGGCTAAGGCACGTGGCCTCTGCAACAGCTGCAGCCGTCGTGCCACCTTTCCCTCTGGGCCACCCAGCCAAGGCCCAAATGAGGGGAAAACACCATCAAGGCTGTCCAAATATGCTTACTTGCCAACGGTCCCATGGGCACCTCAAACATTGGGTGGCGTCCATCGTGGGCTAGTCCATCATTTTCCTAAGCCTCACCTCCGGTTGAGATTGGCTTGGCTTTCCGCAGCACATTGCTGATGATCTGCAATAGGTGGTGGGACAATGCATTGTCATGATTCTATGAGACATTCAGCAAAGAACGGTCTCAAGCTCCGTTACCGATGTCTTGGAAATTCCTAATAGTGGCGGCAGAAGACTAGTGCGTCCTCACGCCCAATTCATCTGCCACGATTGAATGTGATCCGTCATGCCAAGAGAGCCTGCACCGCTGGAGGACTGCATTCGGTCGACATATTGGTGTGAATTGCGTTGCATGAGATAGAGCCAAGAGGTTCACAGTTGAGTACATATATGGCTGAATAATGTGGCTGTCACTTGAGTAAAAGTTGGTCTTTTCAACCACCCTGAGGTCTTCGTTTCCCCTACATATGGCGAGAAATTTCTTCCCACTTTGCATCTTGCCAAATCACACCTGTCCATGAGCCGATTAAAAAAATGCGTTCCCCTACCCTTTCCCTCTTCGCGCTGGCCAATGTCGCGCTCGCCATAGATGTGAAGAACTTCATCTATGTCGTTCCCGATGGATACGGGCCGGCATCTCAGACCATGGCGAGGGACTACATTTCCTTGATGCAGAATGGACAGAACGACAAAGCTCCAGTGAGCATACAAGTGGCAGCAGACAAGCTGGTAAGGACGAACCTATCATCCTGAACTCTCTTACTGACGACATCTGTCAGGTGATTGGAAATGTTCGCACAAAGTCCAGCAACGACTTGATTACAGACTCTGCAGCTTCGGCGACTGCCTTTGCATGCGGTGTGAAGACATACAACGCCGGTGAGTCAAACTAAGATCATCGTCGAGGGACAGAGCCTGACAAGAAGCAGCTATTGGCGTCGATCCTGACGAAAAGCCCGTCGGTTCCATCCTTGAGGCTGCCAAACTCGCGGGGATGAAGACTGGCTTGGTTGTTAAAAGCAAGATCACCGACGCCACCCCGGCCAGTATGTTCTCTCATCCCTGAGGCGAAGTTCAAAGTTAAATCAAGCAGGTTATGCGGCACACGTTATCGTGCGGGCGTTTGACAAAAAGATTGCGGAGCACGAAATAGGGTACAATCACCCGCTCGGCCCGGTTGTCGATGTTCTGCTTGGAGGAGGTCGATGCCTGTTCAAGCCACAATCAGACTCGACCTCCTGCCGCAAAGACGACATCGATCTCTTTGGGTTCGCCAAGAAGAACGGATACCATATCATGCAGGATCGCTCTGCGTTCAATGCTCTAAACAAGGGCCTTGGCGATGTCGGCATCCCGTATATTGGCCTGTTCAATGATGGTAGGTTCACCTGGCGTTGGTCCTGACGAAGCTGACATTATCCAGACAATATGATGTACGAGATTGACAGGTCGCGTCAATCTGAGAAGGAGCCTTCGCTTCTCGAGATGGTCGAGGCCGCTCTCAACTCCCTCACTAAAGGTTCCCAAGGTGCTGGCTACTTCCTGATGATCGAAGCCTCCCGTATCGATCATGCCGGTCACGCCAACGACCCCGCCGCCCACCTCTTTGAGACTATTCAATACAATGAGGTTATGGGCTTTGTCCGGGAATGGATCGACAAACACCCTGATACGATGATGATGTCTGCTGCGGACCACGAGACTGGTGGTCTTACGCTTAAAGGCTACAACCCTCTTCCCATGGCAAAGGTTAACGCCTCCACTGAAGCTCTCAAGCAGGTCTGGGACGCATACACCGGCCCTGATAAGAAGTCTTTCCTCATCAGCGAGATTCTGCCCAAGTACGGTCTCGCCGACGCCAAAGACGCTGAAATTGATACCCTCCTCGGCTCCAGCGACAGCAACGAACTCAGACGCCTGCTCGGGCATCTGCTCTCTAGCAGGTCTGGTGTTCACTGGTCCACGGGCGGTCACACGGCTACCGACGTCACTCTGTACGGTTACGGTGCCGGCGATAATGGTCGCGCAATCAGGGCCGACATGGCGGGCAACTGGGATAACACCCAGCTACCCAGGTACATTGAGAAAGTACTCAACGTCGACATGAACAAGACCACCACCCTCCTCCGGGCTAACGGCACTGACTGGACCGAAGTCAATTTCAAGACTCGTAAGCGCTTCGATGGGCACGTGGACGGTCACGATCATGGTTACTGATGTGTGTATGTGGATGAAGGAGAACCTGTACATTCAAATTCTTCATTCTGGATAATAATTCTGGTCGTCGCCATAATATCCGTTCCTGCCACTGCAGCCTTTTGCCATTTTCTACGACAGGTACTAATCTCTCTGTCCAAGCCTATCAACGCCTTCATGATGCTCAACATTTCATTTGCTTTGTACCCTCTAACCACACGCAACGTCTAGTAAACGTACACATACGGCTCCGAACCATCCTTAGACTTGTGCTTGCCTTGAGCTACTCGCTGATTATGCACAAAGTACACCAGCTCCTGCAACAGCGCGAACGCCATTCCAACCGAAACCATGATAATCATAGTAAGAAGTCCCCTGTCGTAGCTGAGGATTCGTTAGATGATGATAACCTTCTCTAGTGTTTGGACTCTTACAAAGGAATATCGTTCGCCCTGAAATATTGAGAACCGACCATCAGACCACTGATGGCAGACATTACCCACATACTAGATTCGTCAGCATCACCTTCACAAATAGCATATTACAACTTACGCAATAGCAATGCTCCGCTCCCCTGCCTCACGACAGTTAACCTGCACCCAGGTATTGTGTGCTGGATGATAGGAAACCGACAAGGCGTTGATAGCCGTCCACAATCCCCATCTAGACCATTTCCCAACATGCGGATGAACACTCCGGGCTACCACCAAGGTGGTCAAGTAGCAGATGTGCGCCGTCAAGACGGTTCCTCCTCGTTTATTCGTTTTATCGCTCATTGCTGCGAACGCAAAGACGACCACCATGGCAAGAGTGGCACCGACCGCTGCCAGTGCGTTGGCGCTGATCCGATCGAAGCCGAGGGCCCTGTCACGAGTTAGGAATTCATTCCCTGCGAGACATGGAACGCACATGATAATTGAAGGGGTATACGTCGTCAACGGCGACCAGGTCGAAAACGCGCAAAACGTGGAGACGTAATGCGGCCACCGCCTGTAATGGCGGACAGTCTTCCAGACCAGAGCCCAAGGGATTTCAAGACCCTTGGTACCATGTCTCTTTACCGGATCTTCAATCTCCAGGCGTTTCTGAAGAATTTCCTGCTGGTTCCTCGAGAAGCGGATCAGACCCGGGCTTCCTATCGGTTTCGGGGTGTCGGGCGAGCCGGGGAGGAGGAAGATGAACATCAGGGCCACCGCAAGTGTGAAGAGGCCCTCAACTGGAGCATGTCTTTGTCAGTAAGCTCCCACTGATGTAGATGAGAAGGGCTCTTACGCAAGAAGAGCCACTGCCAACCCTTTAAACCAAGATGACCCTCCATCTTTAGGATGCCCGATGCCAGAAGGGGGCTCAAGCCGTTTCCACCAAATTGGCCAAACATGAAGATGGCAACACGCTTAGCCAACTCTCGCTTCGTGTACCACGTAGAAAGTGTGTATATCGATGCCGGAATGTAGCCTGCCTCTGTGAAGCCAAGCATCAGACGGATGGCGAGGAAGCCGGCGCGGTTCTTGACGAGGACTTGGAGGGTGCCTACGAGGCCGAAAAGGAGCACCTGAAGGGATATCCATTTTCGAGGACCGAACTGAGGGCGGAGAAGTGATCAGTTGCCAAACCTTCACGATGTAAAGACAGTCCAGCTCACGCGTTGCAGCAGCAAGTTGCATGGTATTTCCAGAACGACAGTGCCCATGAACATGAGCTGGTTTCCCAAGTTAACGGTGTCCTGGCTCACGTCGATATCTTTGGCAAATCCCGCAGTGAGAGCGCTTGCGAGGTTCATGCGGTCGAGTTGGAACATGAGAAGTCCAAGGACGAGAAGGGGAAGGACCGTCATGTCGATCCTAGAAATTCAAGTCAAACTCGGTATTTCTTGGACAGGTCATCGTTCTTACTCACTTCCTCTTCGCTCTCTGCTCCTGGCCGGCATCCCATACTACCTTGTCGTCGGCTGCCACCACGGACTGGTCGGTCGGTGTGTCACACACCATGGCCATATCCGTTTTCGAGTCCATCTTCCCTGGGTTGGCGACGTTGATCGTCATCGCAGAAACAGCAGAGGGAGGGAACCTATTTTGTTCATATCCTCAATGTCGGCCATCCAGGTTCTCCTCCAGACTCTCACGATCCCTGCCATCTGCGTCAACTTCCCCATCTTTCAGCTTATCGCAAACCACGAAATCCAGGGTCCATGACCTAAATGTTGGCCGGCTGTGCGAACCCTGATGGCCATCCCGCCCCGATCTCACCTTACCCACCCGGATCGGATATCCTCCGCCGAACACGGAACCCCGCCACGGACCAACCTCCGTCGAGCCCTCCGGTCCTTGGGTGCGTGGGGTTCCACTTGGTTTTGGACAGCGTTTGCGTCTGCGCATCGCGGGATAACGCCATCGGACGCTAAGATGAACAATCGCACGGAGAAGCACCTTCTGCCCGCACATGGCGCCATAGCGTCGACCCCCTGTACCCCTGTCAGACTGCCCCGTCAGGCGGTTTGCGACGGCATGATTGGGCGGTCGCAGCTGTCTTCAACAGTGGGACCCCTGCATTCCTGGTCCCTTGGGCCGAACCCACGCTGTCGGGAGACATTTTAAAGAGAGCAGACAGACTCGCACTGCATGCGCGCGGCGAGTGTTTTGGCGCTCTTGTCTGTTTGGCTACATATTTTGCCTTCTTGTCTCCTCTCTCTGTCCTTCGTCCTCTCCCGCTCGTTCCATCTAGTCGCATGTGTGTGCCATGGGCGTAGTCAAGAGAGTCGCAGTCATCGGCGCGGGGCCGGCCGGGGCCATTGCCATTGACGCGCTGGCAAAGGAGGAGGCTTTCGACGTCATTCGTGTTTTTGAGCGCCGGGAGGCGAGCGGCGGGTGCTGGTGAGTTGATTATCTCATTGCATCTCACACACGTCGTCTGTCGCGCTGCACGCCAGCTGCGCTCAAATCAAGTCGCTTCGGGCACCTAAATCTTTGGCATCCTTCATTGTGGCATAAACATAGCTGAAGACCTCTGTGAACAACGAGATGAGCCCAGCAGAATGGGATGAACCAGCTTGGACGGGACGGGCCATGATGACGGCGCGCATGCACTGACACCCGCCAGGATTGGCGACAAGGAACCGCCACCTCACCTTACCGACTTCCCCTCCCTCGCCGACCGCACCGCCGACAGACCCGTCCCGGTGCCGGAGTCTCTCCCGGCACAGACTCCGAAAGCGCAGGCCCCGCGCTTCACCGAGTCTGGCATCTACCCGTACCTCGAGACCAATGTCGACGCAATCCCCATGTCCTTCTCGGACGCCCCCATCTCAGATGAGCGAACGGCCAACTCTATCGCCCTGCACGGCCCTTCAACGCCATTTCGTCACTGGACCGTCATGAGAGATTACGTCCGGCGCATTGTCGACCAATATGAGGGTTCTGTGTCTTACAACACCACCGTCGAGCTTGCGGAGAAGGTCGGGGACGAGTGGAAGGTTGTTCTGAGAAAGGAGGGCAAGGACACGGACGAGTGGTGGGTTGAATGGTTCGACGCGGTCGTCGTTGCGACAGGACACTACTGGGTCCCCTACGTTCCAAATATCGAAGGCCTCGAGGAGTTTGAGAGAGCTCGCCCCGGTAGTGTCATTCACAGCAAACACTACCGCGGAAGGGAAGACTTCCGTGGAAAGGTGCGTCACTCTGGTCACTAATGTGCGAATCGTAGCTTACCTGGCCAGCGCGTCGTCGTCGTCGGTGCCTCCGTCTCGGGAGCCGACATTTCGGTTGACCTGGTCAACACAGCAAAACTGCCCATCTACTCTGTCGTGAACGGTCGCAAGGCCAACCTCTACTTTGGCGACGGCGCCTTCCACCACCCAAAGATCTGCCGTCAAGCCACAATCTCACGCATCGAGGGTCGGACGGTGCATTTTGTAGACGGGACGTCGGTCTCAGACGTCGACAGCATCGTCTTCGCGACGGGCTTCACCTGGACGCTGCCCTTCCTGCCCTCGGTCGAGGTCCGCAACAACCGCGTGACGGGGCTTTACCAGCACGTCATCTACCACCGCGACCCGACGCTCCTGTTCATCGGCGCCGTGGCAGCGGGTCTGACTTTCAAAATCTTTGAGTGGCAAGCCGTCCTGGCGGCGCGGGTGCTCTCCGGCAGGGCGAGACTGCCCCCGGCGGAAGAGCAGGCCAAATGGGAGGCCGATCGCGTTGCGGAAATGGGCGACAAGTTCCCACTGGTGCACCCGCACTTTGAGGAGTACTTTGAGACGGTGCGGGCGCTGGCGGGCGAGCCCGAGAATGGTGTCGGGAGACGGTTACCGCCGTTTGACCCCTCATGGTTCCAGGTATTCCTCGACGGGTTGGAATTGAGGAGGAAAATGTGGGTGAGACTGAATGCGAAAGCTCAGGAAGAACTTTTGCAAGCAGGCGGGCTTGGCGCGACGGGCGAAGCGCTCGTAACAGAGAAGACACCCCTTGTAACTGCGATAGAAACTCCTCAAGAAGTGGCGTAGACGGATTCCAAGATGTCAACTGTGAATAGTTCCAGCATCAGCCAAAGATTGAAAACCGTGAATGGCAAGTACAACTCACAAAGGAGATGTTGTGTGGTTGTGAGTGCATCGACACCTGATACCGCCAACGCGGACCGAACGCATCAAAGAGGCGTGTGTATACCCGATTAGGTCAAGAGGTTCCAGAGGGCTGAAGATCAGCTAATCCTGCCATGTCTTATCCGGACGGCCGGCTTTCGTTGGATCAATTAAAACATCGGAGGCTCGGTCTGCGCTGGGCAGTGCTTACATGTGGGTGCCGTCTTACCTCAGACGCCTCAGCATCCGCTTGAACACCCAGGTAGGGACTTCTCCGAGAAGAGCAACTGGCGCTTATGGAGACGTGCCAGCACATCTCTTGCGGCCAGCGCGTTTTGGCTTGTTTTTGTTTCGAGACGTCCTGTGGCTTACGGTGCGTGAGGTATGGCCACCATCAAAAAGGCGCATTTCCCGCGCTTCTATCGCGACATGGTAGGGATGGGATGAGCCTCGAGAAGTGCACCGCCAGAATCCAGATTATGAGCACGACAGCGCCGCCCCCAAAGCCGTCGGGGCTCCCAGCGGCCACACGGCTGGGTCGTCGCATCAAGGAGTTCGACATCATGGGCATTCTCCAACCCCCGCGCCTGATGCCCGAGTTCCTCGCCAGCGACGTGGCTGGTTTCTTCCTCCATGTTGTTCTGGCAACAGACTGGTCGTCTTTCTGGAAGGCCAAGCTGTTCCAAGCTTTCCCAGTCTCGCAGAAGATCGCCGAGACCCTCGCCGATTTCTGGAGGTCCTTCTGGGACGAGAGGTGGCATACCGAGGACCTGCTGGAAGAGAGGGCGCGAAAATGGAGCCCTCACCTTTACAAAGCCAAGCCGCCCCGCCTTCGAACTTATCGTGAAATTCTCAACCGGCAGCAGGCCCTGAAAAACTGCTGCGGGGCGCAGTTCCACGAGCTCGACACACCCGAGGTGGTCAGGAACATGCTGCTGCAAATCGCCATGGCCACGTGCTGGATGTGGGCGTTATTCAAAGACCACATGGCAGTAGTGTGGCTGCTGGCCGAGATCGAGAACAAGGCGCAAGGATATCGACGAAAGATCGAGTCCTCTGTGCCTCCGGTTGTTCGGAAGGGGGAAGGAGTCATGCCAGTTGCCGAGGATAATCGACGGCGACACTGTCTAACCCGCATACAGCAACGGATCAACCGCGGACAGATTCTGATCACCCGGTTTATGGAGTTGGAACTGTGCTCCGTTGAACGGGACGAAGCCGTTTGGAACGAGAACGAGTGGCTGATTGAGAAGGACGGCGAGATACCCGCAGACATGCCCGATCAAGACCTCTTTCTCGTGAATCGCGTCGTTTTCTCGGCTGGTCTGTCATGGTTCATGGTATCAATCAGCTGTGACTTTGCGACATTCTACCTGTCCGTCCTCCTTTCTCGTCTCAGGGATTGTGTGCTTCGATGAAGAGAAACGGAGGCCATTTATGTTTCTTATACCCAGGGAAGGCAAATTGCGCATGAGAGCCATGATAAATATATGTATTGGGCATTACCTCATTAAGACCAATGACTGCGGTTTCGCTCGCCATAACGCCGTGCCATGCATGTGTAACCAAATCAGCGCCGCCTTCTGAATCTGCTGTTGTATCCCGGTCCTCCTTTTGCGCCGTGGTTCTTCAACTTCAATCTTCGGAAGTTGGTATGGGCCATTTCGTTCACCTTCCTGACGGCCTTCTTGACCGTTCCCACCTTTTCCGTTTTCTTCGCACTGCTGGCTTTGGGGGCCGACTCTTCAAAGTCTGAGCCTGATCCCGCGTCGCCAAGCTCGTCAAAATCATCGTCGGCTCCGTTAGCCTGTGTTTCCGGGACGATTTCGTTGTCTTCACCGCGGCCCTCAACAGGAGCCGACGGTCTCTTGACTTGAGTCGGCTTCATGTTGACGCGTCTGGTCGTACGCTTCTGTCCCTTCTTCTTGAATATCCTCAACGGCTTGCCATCCCGATCCAACTGCTCATCATCTGGACTATCGTACATTGCCTCATCGTCAAAGCCGCCCAACGGCAAATGCACCTGGCTATCCGCAGCAAGCAAGTCTTCTTTCGGTTTCGGGGGAGCCTTGGATTGCGGCTCTGCACCCTCAGCTTCGCGTAGAGCCTCTAGATCGTCGTCAAGCTGCTCCTCCTCCACCTTTCTAAGACTGGCCACGATGGCGCTCAGGCCGCGCACCATGGGTTTCCGGGGTAAACGCAGGGGTGGGGCGGCAAAGTCGGTGTTTTCAGCGGGAGGTGGCTGGGTGTGTCTCTTGAGAAAAGACGGCGTGCTAAACTGAAGCTTCGAAACCGTTGTCGGTGTCTTTGCATCTACTAGCTGGGCCCCTTCCTTATTTTTAAGCGGCGTCATGAAACTATCCAACATCTGCCTCTTGCTTGTTGACATTGGGGTTCGCCCGAGTTTCTCTTCGTCCATGGGCGTGGCACGCTTCCTCGGCGTCGTCATTGGTCTTGAGTCGGCAGTCGTATTGAGAGACCCATTCCTCCTCGAAGGTGTGCCAAGTTCTCGTTCCACCATGAGGTCGAAAAGTCCCAGAACCCGGCCATCACGCTGCGGCGTTGGGCCGATTGATCTCGGAGCAACAGGGCTGAACAAGGTTTTGGAAATCGAGGGAGTGCTGGCTGGCGGTGCGCCGTCGGGGATCGATCTTCGCTTCGAGGGGGTTTCGGTATGTTTGTGTCTTTTGGAGGGAGTTGTTACAGAGGCAGTGCTCTCCTTCCTCTTTGCTTTCGGCTCTCCTTTCGCTGGTGGTGGAACCTTTCCTGAGAGAATGTCGCGTACTTTGTTATACTGCTTGTATTTTTGTGCTGCTCAGCTGTCAGTATGTGAGTCTGCTTCTGCTCTCGTGAACCATACCAATATCAGTGTTGCGCTTGATGTCGTCTCTTCCCGGCTTCTTGCCGTCGTGAGACTTGGCCCACGAGGTTTCCCAGCTCTTGAGTTCTGCGCGCAGTCTCTGGGATTGCGACTCATAGTCCGCCTTTGTCTGGTCGTCCATATCGAAGATGCTAGCAGCCGACCGTGTACGTCATTGAAGAAGTGTAATTCGAAATGCAGCAGTCTGTTTTGACGAGGTGTGCAGGTACATTACTGATGTATCGGTGGATTCGCAGTGGAGGGAGAACGCGATCGAGACGCGACTGCCAAACCACTAAACGCGTCCGAGAATGGCAGACACGGCCCCACTTCAAATCCTTATCTTATCGGGCATCACTGGCCTCAGCTTAGTAACACTTGGTTCCCCAAGTCCAGCAGCTATTAATCAATCATCCCCCCCAACACTGTTTCGCCATCGTGTTTTTGCGCATTGGATTGTGATTTTGTGCTATTGGCATGTCCCCCGACGCAGCGAGTAGCGACAACTCGAGCTCGCGGGATCTTCAGTCCGCTGTTCTGCAAACGACGCTGCAGGAGATCTCTTCACGGTCGACGGAACCTGAGCGGGGCGCATCGGCCGACGATTGTTGCGTCATCTGCCTCGATCAAATCACCGAAGGCTGCGAAGCGCAACCCTGCCACCACCGAAACTTCGACTATCTCTGTCTAGTAACATGGCTAGAACAACAAGCAGCATGCCCTCTGTGCAAGACCGAGATCAAAGAAGTCCGCTATGACTTCAGCGACGACCAGAAGCAGTGGAAAACGTTTAAGCCTGCGCCTGCGGCAGCGGGTACCAAGACGGCAGGAAACGCCGCCACTGCCCAGCAAGAGAGGCGGTACTACTCCCAAGTACGCCCGAGAAGACCACGACCGCAGACTGCTCACTCCTCATATCGAACGTTTGTTCCTTCGCAGGACGAGACGATTGCACGCCGACGAGACGTGTATCGCCGTCAACAGTACTCGCTCCATGTCGGCTCCAACCGAATATCCAGGTACCGAGACCTGACACCACAGATGTTCGCATCTGATACCGAGTTGGTGTCCCGTGCTCGAACATTTCTTCGGCGCGAACTTCAGGTTTTCGAGTTCCTGTCCCCAGATAACGATGCGCGCACCCCTGAAGCAGATCCTGTTCGGCGTCGCAGAGCCAACAATGCCGAGTTTCTCTTGGAGTACATCGTGGCGATCCTGAAGACTGTAGACATGCAGGGCAGTATGGGCCAGGCGGAAGAGTTGATACAGGAATTCTTGGGAAGGGAAAACACTCGGCTGCTGCTTCACGAACTCAGAGCTTGGCTTCGGAGTCCATATACGTCGTTGGAAAATTGGGACCGCGCTGTCCAACACCCAGACGTCGCCCCCAAGCGCCGGCGGTCTCAAAGCCCCAGCTCAGAACGCGGTGGTTCAAGCGCAGACGGCATATATCCTTCGCGGTGGAGAAGAGACGACCGACGGAGACACCCGCGGGGGAGTTACGAAGCTCGACGATCCCGTAATCACGAGAGGTTGCGAGAAGCGACGGAACGCTACTATGTTGACTAAGACGAGAAGGTTTAGATGATACCCGAGATTTCATGCATTGCGGAGGGATGTTTGCATTTAGTTCCTTGCTTCAGACAGCGGTCAAGAAGGTGCTTTGCAAATGTTCGACAAATAAACGTTATGGGCAGTTGCTCACGTATGTACCGACCAATCCCTCGTATATCGTTGTCGTTCCTCGCCGTAAATCTAGCGGCTGTCACAATCCATGTGGAACCATGTCACTCTAGGTAGAGTAGCAGAGTTGCCGTCGGCATCGAAGCGGCTTCGAGTCAGGGTCTGCGGCGACAAAGTAAAATCGGACCCCCTGACATATTCCACTGAATCAAGTGCCGAACTGCATCGGAATCTAATTCCAACGCCGTCACGGCGGCACCTGAGGCTGAATAATGGCGGGGCATGTGTTATCGAGGAACCGTCCCGCCGGCCAAGAAAAGATTCCGTCCGGAGTGCGCCCCGAACTGATTGGTAATCAGGTCGGCATCGGCACCTGGCGGAGTCCCGCCCGAATCTGAGCCCAGGCCCGAGGCCGGGTCATCATAAATACCATTTTACGGTCGTCATCCCTGACTGGTTGTTCGAAGGCTCAAAGATTTGCATCGACTCTAACATTATCGAATGAACGCAGTACGGCAAGTGAGCAAAATGGCGAACTTCAATATTAAAGTCATCTCAGACCCAGTCTGTCCCTTCGTAAGCCCCGTCGACCCTCACTTACACACTAAGCAGCTAATAAAAACAGTGCTACCTCGGCAAGGCCCGTCTCAACAGGGCAATTGACCTGTATCAAAAGACATATCCCGCGGGCAAGGAAGACAAATTCAACGTCTCATGGCAGGCGTACTACCTGGACCCGACGGCGCCCAAGAAGGGCGTCCCCGTCAACGAGCGCATGGCGGCGCGGTTCGGCGCCGACAGGCTCGAGATGATGCACGCGCGCATGAAGAAGCTCGGCGCCGCGGAGGGCTTCAACTTTACTTTTGACGGCAAGACCGGGCACACGCGCGACGCTCACCGCGCGATACAGCTGGCCAAGACCAAGGGCCCCGAGGTCGAGAACGCCGTGATGAATTCGATCATGAAGAGCTACTTTGAGGAGGGCGGCGACATCACCAGCTGGGACACGATTGTGGACTCTGCCGTGCGGGGCGGGCTCCAGAAAGACGAGGTCAAGAAGTGGCTCGAGGAGGGCAAGGGAGGCGAGGAGGTCGACAGGCAGGTCGAAGATGCGTACCGGATGGGTGTGAGAGGCGTGCCCCATTTTGTCATCAACGATAAGTACGAGATTGGCGGCGCGCAGGATGTTGGCGAGTTTTTGGAGACGCTCGTCGCAGCGAGAGAGGGCGGCAAGGGCGCCAGTGGGCAGGAGGGCCTGTCGTGTTAGGAGACATAGTAATTCTGTACAAAACATGTAGAAATAATTTCTGAACTCGCATTGGGTATCATGGTCGTAGCCTCGTAAAGTACCAATCCGTTCACATGTTCAACAGCCCGCCCAAGTCCTTGTCCATCGCCCGCAACCGCTGCTGCAGCTCGCGTTTCTTTCTGTCGAGGTCGCGCACGAGCTCTTCCTCGGCCCGGTATTCCTCCTCGGTCATCATGTCGTCGTCTTCTTCTTCATCGTCTTCTGGCTCTTCCTCGTCGCCCATCCAGTGGTCCTTGTTCATCCTCTCCAGCGCGGCCTGGTGCTCGGCGACCTTTGCCTCGTAGTATGCCAGCGTGTTCGTCTGGTGTGCGTAACGGTTCCTCAGCTGGGGGATCCTCTCCAGAGCTCCGGGCAGTGCGTAAACACCACAGAGCTTCGTCGCTCCCTTCAGCAGGACCTCGACGTCGACGTCGCCGCCCTTGCTGGCTGCCTGACGCTCGCCACGGCGCAGCTGGTCATGAAGATCGCCGCCCAGGACGGCGGACACGGCAGTGTGCCTGCGAGGTCCGCCGGCGCCGCCTCCACGGGTCGCCGGGGGGCCGGTCGTCACTTCGCCCGACGCGACGTTGAAGACAGTCTGGCGGCGGTTGTTAGGTTTCGGGTCTGGGTTCTGGGAGGTGGCGGCAGCGGGGGGAGGGGGAACGGAGAAGAGGGCGCGTTCGTGAGCTTCGGTGTCGCGGATCAGAGAGGTGATGTCGCTGTTGTAGAGCATAGCGTTTGTAAAGATTTTGGGGGGTGGGAATCTGAGGCGCGTCAGTGGAAATCGCGGAAGGAGGGGTAGGATGCGTACGGGAGGGAGTCGATGCCTTCGCAGGACAGAGCTATTTGCTCAAGGTGGATTGATAACATGGACATGACGGGTAGCAGTAGGTAGGCTTTGGCCTTGGTCGTGTGCTGTCTAGAATAGCCAATTCAAAATTGTCAGCTTGCTTCCGTCACTAAGGTAAGGTGGTGAGAGTCGAGTTCAATGTTTGGTCAACAAACGCACCCCACCAAACAAACCGTTGCCGGCGCACGGACCAGGCCGGGTTCGTCCCGTCGAGTCGCTGGTTTTTTTGCAGCAAAATGCTAAGAGAAGTGCTGCCAGGTACCCCTGAAGACGAGCAGCTTGATTCGGGGGTACCAAAAAGCCGCCAAAAGCGATTTTCCCAAGTTTCGTCCAGCACCTCCCCTACCTTATCACACGATGCTCGACGGACCCACCCACGCACTCAGCCAAAGCTGCTCGCGCTGACTTTCGCACAACACATGCGTAGAATTCCACGATGAGACAAGTAATGCTGCCGAGACACCAGGCAGACACTCCGGCTTCGAGTATTGGGGAATCAGGCTGCAACAGATTTGCGTTCAGCCAGCCTTGTCTACGCCTAGGCGGCTCAACCTCATCTCCCCATTGACCTCCTTTGCCTTAAGCCGGCGAGCAACCAAGACAGAGCAAGGCCGCATTTCAGCTCCCACAAAGACTATATTCATTCTTCGGTGACGCCTATCTTCAAGGTTCTATGGTAAGCACGGCAAGGCACCGCGATTGCTCAGGGAGGATGATGACCTGCCGGGCTAGGCGTGCCGATAGGCTGGGCGCGCAACGTCAGTTATGACGACAGATGGAGCGTCCCATTGGGTCAATTGGGCACCTGGCTCACCAGCCGAAGCAGCTGCGACTCCTGTACGAATAAGCCCCAACCGAGATGGCCTCAATACCGCCTCAAGACACCAACATATGCACCTCAGACACGGGGCATACGGCCTTTCCGCTCGCAACCACGCACAGCCCATCACTACTCGCAAATGGCCTCTTCTGGGTGCACTGGACAATCTCGAAGCCTCGCAGCCATCCCCGTCCCTAGGTACCTACGCATTATTCCCTGCACTGCCCAGATCTGACTGCATGCCTCGTACTTGCACCCAACAAGGCCTCCTTTGGCGATCAAGAGCTACCTATCCATGCCTAGGTACTAGCGACGGGCAGGCAGCGGCAGCGGGTGGCGCCCCCAGACCCCCTCTACGGGTCCTACCACATCATCGCTAGCTGCTGACCATGGCCCCTCATTGGTAGGCGCCCCGGTCGAGTGACCAGCCAAAAGGCGGCGCCGTCGATAATCCCCAGCAAAGGCGGCCAACTCAGCCCTGCACCTGCATCGTCTCTTTTTTGGACGGCTGGCCTTCTTTCCCCACGGCAGTCTGAGCTGCCGCCGCCTGCTAGGATCTCGGCCTTGGTGGTTGGCGTTTGCTGGTGTCTCACCGGCCTGCCCTCCATCTCATTCTGCCCATGGGGAATATAATGCCGCGTGAGCACCCGCCCTTCGTCCTCTGCGAATGACACTCCCCGTACGGTGGACCGGTCACTTGATCACATACCCTTTCTGCCACTTTTTTTTTTTGGTTAACCCTAGCTCTGCTATAAATTTCTCCTGCGCGGGCCTCGTCGTCATCATGGGTGGGGGAATCTTTTGCATCCCATGGTTGGGAGAGAAGTTGTCTGCTAGGCACAAGGCACGACACCAGAAACGCGACGAGTTGCTCAAAGAGAGGATGGGTTCGACAAAGTTCCTGGGCTCCCAGGTCGGAGGAAGTTCCGTCATCAACTATTCTTACACGGACTTTCCCTGGAAGCTGCTGGCATACGACATCTACTACTTCTTTCGATACATTTGGGCCCTTCCATGGATCGTGTGGCCCATCACTCCCTCTGACTCTGGCGCCCTTGACGAGTTGGCCTTTACGAGGCAGAACCTCTTCTGCGTCGGCATGCATCTTGTTCTATGTGTCCTGCAGATCGGCTTCATTCTGGCTCTCCCCTTGACCGTCTTCTTCCCGTTGTGGATCGACATCCTCGCCTTGAGCGCCTTCTTCGCAGTCAACTACCTCCTTTGCCTCTGCCTAAACGGCCCAACTCTCACCTACACGTCGGATCCCAAATACGCCCCAGAGCTGCCCGAGCATGCGCACGAGCGATGGATCTTTTTGAACGGCGTCGCCGTTGGGTAAGTGAACTACCGACTAATCTGCAAACGGCGGCTAACCAGATGCAGCGACCACTGGATGAAGAACAACCTCAATCGCTTGGCCCTCACTTTCAAGCGCCCGATTCTCGGCATCCACAACCAAACCTCCGGCATCCTTTTCGACGTCGTAGAGTGCCTGATTCAGCGAAATCTCGGCTACGCCACTTACGACGTACGGATGTGCTATCGTATCGTCAAAGAGACGTTGTACAACCCAAAGTACTCCAAGGTGGTTTTTATTCTACATTCCCAGGGCGGCATCGAAGGTGGTCTCGTCCTCGACTGGCTTCTGCAGGAGTTGCCCCAGGATCTTCTTGCCAAGCTTGAGGTCTACACATTCGGAAACGCTGCGAACCACTTCAACAACCCCCATCGCCACGTCGCGTCCCAGACCTTGGCGCAACGTAACCCGGCCGCCATGACCTTGACTACGACCACGATGGCTCAGATCGAACCGAACGGAAGTCCCATATCTCCCGTGGCTACTGAGCTTCGACGACGAGCAACGGGCACTTCTAACGGCACCGAGAACGGACACACTCGCACGCCAACCTTGTCTAAGGAATCCTCGTCCTTGTCCTCCTCGCGATCTTCCACCGCCGCCCTCGACCGTGCGATTGGCCACGTCGAGCACTACGCCCACTCCACCGACTTTGTGGCGATCTGGGGCGTTTTGCACTTCTGCACTTCCCTTGCCGCAGACCACAGCATGCCGCGTTTCATTGGGCGATTATTCGTCAGGGCATCGGGACGTGGAGGCCACCAGTTTTGCCAGCACTATCTGGACGGCATGTTTCCTCTCGAAAAGGACGCTGAGACGGGGCAGTTTATCGGCGCCGCGAACACAAACGAGTTTATGGAGAGCGAAATACAAGTGGGAAGGCAGGGAGATGCTGGGCAGAACGCTCGCGAGGCCTTTGAGGTGTCTTACCTGGGCCGAGACTTTGCCAACGAGGTCGAATTTCACGGAGAGCACCTCAAAGGCCGCAACAGGAAGAGGACGGTCAGAGTCAAGGATCTCTCGAGGCTTTGGCTCTACCGTAACGGCGCCAGCCCCCCTGAGTTGCCGCCGTTCGTGACGTCTGAGAATGGCATCATTAGAAACAGCACGCTGTAGGACGGTTCCATTGATGGTTGGCAGCATACATTGGAGTTTGGTCTCGACGACGTGGTTCGCATAGAATGATACCCTTGGACTTGGTTTTAGTTTATCGGCGATTCGTTACTACAGAAATGGGTATAAACAATAGAAAACTCAATTTTCAAATGATCAACGGCCCCTTGTGATCCCCAAAGAGAACGTCATGCCAGTTGGTGTCTCCTTTCTGGCATAAACCATCCCAGCTGATTGACGCATACGTCTGGTTCGATCCGTCAAAAGCCTTGGCCGTTTTCTCGTCATCGTCCGGAGCCCAGTACACCATCTCGTTCCCGCCATCTTCGTGTAGCGGCAGTCTTGTCAACGGCGCAAGCTTGCTGTTGGAGTGCAGCGCTTTGGTGACCAGTTGCCGAAGATGAGGATAGTACCAAGTCATGTTCCACCAATGTTCAAGCCTCCACGGCTTCAGACCAAAGACGTAGGCGTTGTGATGGATACCGACGGGTGTGGTGCCGAAGAAGAAGTCAGTGTACAGAGGCACCTTTCCCCAGCTCGAACCGAGTCCAGGCAGCGGCCCTTCGGCATCTTTCAGCTCGGGCGGGATGCCCTTGACTCTGACGCCGCCGGGCACGCCCGCCTTTTCCGACTCCTTCTTCGCCACCTCGGTGTCGTCGAGCCTGACGAAGAAGCCGTCGTCTTCCGAGGAGCATGTTGGCGGGATCGTGGCAAACTCATAGTCCAGCCCAATACCAAACTCAAACCTCTTCCCGTCCAGGGCACTGTTCGCGATGTCCCGGACAGGACGAGGCAAATCCCTCGGCTGGTCATGAGACTCGGTCCCGTTCCACGTCGAAGCTAGACCTCTCATCCAATACCGCCACATCTCCTGATCACCAATGACTTCGGCGAAAAGGGCCTGGTCACTCCATAGCTGACGACCGTCCACAACAGCCTTGTCAACCTTTTCGTTGGCGTTTTGCAGCGCGCTCCTCAAGGCGCCGACAGTGCCCATGATCATGCCGCTGTTGACACATCGCGGCCGGATCTTTTTGTACTTTCTCGCGGAGTCGAATACGTACGGTAGAATATCGTCGGTGCCCTCGCCGTAGAAATCCGAAGGTAGGGGAGAATCTGGCCAGTACTCATAATGGGGGTTAGACCCCGATTCCCCATCCGGCTGGCAGTCCTTTGCGGTAGTGACGATGATGTTCTGCTTTGGAGGCGGGACCGGGAAGTCCTCTTTGAAGCCGTGCTCTTCCCACTGTTTCTTAACGCGAGCATCTGCATCGCGGTTAAGGCGGTGGAAACGTTCGATAAGAACCGACGGAGGAAGCTGAAACCAAATGTCGTAGGCATCAACGAGGAGGATCAAGTCGTCCTCGTTCACGCCGTCGTCTCCCTCGTAGAGAGCGTTAATGACAGCGAGCAGAGACTCCAACTTTGCAATGTGGGAGCCCGCAAAGTGCCAGTCTGGCCTGTTGAACTCTCCGTTCCAGTTTAAGAGTGTGGGCATGGGATAGCCAAGCGCCACGGCAGACATGGTGGTTTTGCAAAGGTTGATGCTCGGCCCGTCAGCAGGCATGAACAGCCTCAGCCGCCGAGAGCCGCCGGTGTCTACATGGACGGGGGCTTTGAGACTTTCCAATTGAGCCGTGGTAATGGCTCTTCTCGAGTTGAACACGCTGACCAGGTATACAGCCTCTGATGGGAACTGGGCAGAGTTAGCAAGGGTCTCGTACGAAAAGGACAAACGGACCAAACTTGTGAGAAGAGCTGCCGTGACACACATCAGAATGCCGATCGGTAGGGCAACCTTCAACAAAGAAGCCCGCGCTCGAGCAAACCGCGGAGCCCTTCGACGGCCGTGTTGAGTCTCGGCATCCAGAGAGACGCCTTGCCACGCAGTCTTGGACTCTGAGCCTGCGATCCAGTCAAAAACCCGAGAGTCTCGCATCATTGCGCCGGTATCGACAAACATCGCGGTGAACCATCGGCCGCAGACACAGATCCCCCAGATTCAGCCAGCCCGATAGAAGTACATGTTTTCACGCGGTCGCGCGACGGCTCGATTACGACGACTTTCATCAACTGCCGTCTGCGCAGTTGATGGTTATGGTCGTGTGTAATTGCGACCGGCCCATTCCCGTCCCTATCAATTGGCAGACCCTCCCCACGTGGTGGATTCGATTCGCCCGCACAGGGCCCCCGCGAACCGCTCATCCATGCTTGGCGGTTGCTTCAGGCTGCACGTGGGTTGACGGGCATCGTTTCAATTGACCTTCTGCCTTGTCGCAGGAGGCGCGATTACTTGGGAGTGTTTTTCTTTTTGAACGAGGCCGTGTCTCGCTCTCGGCTGCGGGCGTGCCGTTGGGCATAGTGTGCCGTGCGTGTGTTCTTGAACCTTGAGTCTAATACCATCCGAAACCGAAGCCCGTCTACCTCGATTGGTGATGGCGCCGAAAAGCAAGACATCGTTTGACGAGGTTCGGACATTTCTGGGGTTTGCATGCCTAGGTGAGTTTTATCTAAAGAGCGATTCATTTCCGCCGCTGATGCTTCTTGTTGACAGGGCTGGCCAACACCATCCTCCCGGCCATCATATACGCCGCGAACTATCTCATCATCCCGTACCCGCGAGCCGTCGTCACGCTCATCGAGCTTCTGCCCTGCGTCGCGGTGAAGCTGTCGCTCCCCTTCGTCATCCACCGTACACCATGCCGCATACGGCCTTTGGTCGTTGCTGCATGCTGGATCGTTGCCAAAAAGGTCGCCGACGACACGCCGCCGAATGTGCTCCCGCCGGTGCGGGTTGCCATGTCGGTGCTAGCGTCCGTGTCGGCGTCCGTGACGGAGGTGTCCTGTCTCGGGATGGTCGGACATTCCGGCACGCACGCGCTTGCGGGGTGGGGCGCCGGGACCGGGGCCGGGATGGTCAGCAACGCCGTGTGGCCTTTTGTGCTGGCCCACAAGGCGGGCAAGGTCCTGAGGAGCGCGACGGGAGGAGTTGACTATTTTGTTGCTCTGTTGGTGCTTGCGCACTTTGCGGTTTTGCCGCAGCGCCTGACAAAATGGGACGGCAGACATGATAGGGACCGCGAAGAGAGGCAATCGGGTTTGGAAGCCGGTCAGCATAGGCGGAGGTCCGGCTCGACCTCGATTAGGGCCAGAGTGCAGATTCTGCGTGGTTTGGTGAAGCCGAGCATGCTGCCACTCTTTGCGGCATCTTTGTTGTTCTTGGTGCAACAGGGCGTCACGAGGACACTGGATGGATCTGTGTTTGGGACATTTTCCCGTTTTGCGGCGACTTACGGCGTGTCCCTGCATCTGGGGACGTTGATGGCTCGCTCTTCGGTTACCCTCTACCCTTTTCCGAACCTCAGGATGCCTCTGCTCGCTTTGACTGCGGTCTCTATACTCACCTTATTCAACGCCGTTTTTCTCGTGTCGACGAACCTCGCATTTGGATTGGCATTTGCGGCGGGCCTGTCGAGCGGGCTGGTCTACATCAATATCTTGGCAAGGATCAAGGGAGAGACTCGAGACGCCGTTGACAGAGAGTTCAGTGTGGGCGTCGTCACTGCCGGCGATGCGGGGGGTATGGTCCTAGGAGGTCTGCTTGGCGCTTTCCTGGAGTTTGAAATGTGCAGCCATCTCTTGAGTGGGAGACGGTGGTGCCACAGGGCAAAGTAGATTATTTGATATTTGTGCATGTTTAGATAGCAATCCCAGGCGATAAGATTAGTTCGTGGCGCCATCATCTCGTCTTTAACATAGCTTAAAGCTGATCCAAGATCTTTTCGGCAGCATAGTCGACGTTTGTGCCAAAGTTCTTGGCTTGGGTCTAGATATTGGTCAGTACGATAACCCGCGCAAACTTGTGCGTGCAACTCACCTGGACATAAACGGCCCCGTCCTCGACGACAACCTCACCGTACGTTGCATACGACATTTTGTCGACAATGCGAAAGTGAATCTCGCCCTTCTCGACGGCCTCATTGAAACCCTCCCTCAAAAGGTCGTCCTCGTCAAATTTTTGGTATCCCATCTGGTACACCAACCCCTCAAAGTACATCCTCGTGAAGTTGCCGAGGTTGCCCTCCCAGTCATCCCTGACCTCGCTCTTCTTCTTCTGGCTCTCCTCCTTGATCTTGGCAAAGTTGGTCTCGAAGTTTGGCACGAGGACGATGTCGGGCTTCTCGAGCATCTCGCCGAGCTTCTTGCGGGTGTCCTCGATGTTCTCGTCGTACTCCTGCCGGATCGAGGTGCGCGCGGCGTAGCTCATGGCTGCGTCGGCGCCAGGGGCGGGCGGGGCCTCGTTGAGGGCCTTCAGCAGACCCTGCGAGTCAATGGCATAGTCGACGTTGGTGCCGAGGTTGCCCTCGGAGAAGACGATAGCCAGCTTGCCGTCTTTGACCGTCACGCCACAGTACGAGACACGCTTGTCCTTAGGGCGGTCATCAAGGTCGATGATGAGGGAGCGGGCGTGGCAGATTGAGTTAATCTCGTTCTTGCCATCCTCGCCGTAGTTCTCTGTGTAAGACTTAAGGTTGTAGATGGCGGATGTGATGTATCTATGTGGTGTTAGTGGGTGATGCTCGAATCGACTGGTAGCAACTCACTGAGCTATGCAGCTGCCGAGAGACTGCTTGGCATAGCCATCGCCTGCGTACGGGTATAGCTCGTTCGGGTTGATGTCGTTCAACGTCCACTCGGCGCCGAGGATGGTGGAAAGCTCCTTCTGGAGGTCTTCTTTCTTGCTCTCCCAGTCATCGCGGACTTGGGCCGTTAGCAGTGAGATTCGAAGCCGGGAAACATCACTCACTGTTCTTTCGAAGCGCCAAAGGCAATTTCTCAGCAGCGGGAAGACGAGACATTTTCGGATTTGTTCGTTTGATGAGCAGGATCAATTGAGTTGTTGCTGTGGTCTGACGAGAACCGCAGCGATGACAGCGACCTTTTATCCTGACATTTTCGCTGTCACTGTCAACAACCGAGGTCTAGCTCAAGGCTCTCCATCTCCTCCTTCATTCAGCCTCTTTTTCAGCTCTCTGGCGATCATTTCTCCAACAATGGATCTTGGCCCGTCAACGGCCGCCGCGAGCTCCATCGCAAGCTCCACGATACAGTTCTCACAGCAGCCCTGGCGGACGACTTAAGCTGCATTGGACCTAGATCTCGCCCTACTCCTTTGACAGCTACGCGAGCGGTCAGCCTAGCGACCAGCCTCGTGGTACAGTCGCTGCTCGATTCCCGCGGTCTTTTCCACATGTGGACATGATGAAGGTAAGTTTGGTGGTGGCGCAGAGGCTAATTAGAGGCACCTAGCTTTCAGGGGTTCAAGTCCAGGGCGCACCACAGCAGCTGTGGGGTGGTCGAGTGCGCTAAATGTGCTCCAAGTCTTCAGGCAGCAAAGTTGGTTAATTTCATCAACACTCGACACGGTAATGACCACGTTCAAGCGACGACGATATTGCGTCGCATCGTGACCCGGTCACGGGACAGGACAATTCTGTCGGTGGTTCGAAGAGTGAGTCAGTGACATCATTCCAGCTCTGCCGGACTGCACTTGCACTGCACGTCGGACCGGACCGCGGCGATGGTACGAACGCTCAGCTCAGGCCCGTAAAGGCCCGCGGCCCCCCGGCTGGGCCCGGTTCAGGCACCGGGGGGTTGTCGAAGAGTTGAAACCCGGTGCAACCTGCTTTGACACCAAATCTGGCGCTCGAAATGGCATGTTCACAGCAACGCACCATTCCCCGCGCGAGTACCCACCCGCTGATCGCCGATGGTCAGGCTGCCTCGATCATGCAATCTGGTCCAGCCATGGCAGCTGCACAGCGCTTCAACGGCTCTTGTGTGTCATTTTGCAGTCGGCTCCGCCTCGTTGCCTGGCAGAAGACCTGACGCCACGCCTTCAGCTGGGTCTGTCCGCTCATCTTGGCGTCTGGGGTGGATTGTGGACTGACACGAGATGGTGAACCCCTGTCACTACGAAGTCTTGAGAAGTCAATATCAACCGTCGACAACTCCCTTCAGAGCAAAGAAAGAAGAATTCTGTCATCACCAAAGCATTCACAACATACAAGCATTCGCTGCATACAACAATTGACAACACTACGCTATTCACCATGTCTAGTTTGTGAGTATCCATCCCATGATGCCCTCTCAGGACCCACCCGCAACCGAGCGACTAACACGATCTGCAGACCACTCAAGGTCAAGGTCGCCATCCGCGACCACTGGACAAACGAGGAGAGCCAGCTGCAAAAGGCACTTAAGGAGCTGAGGACCGTCCTCGGTCTCGTCATTGATGTCGAGCCAGACTGGCAGCTTTTGCTGGCCGAGTTGGACGCTGAGTACTCCGACAAGGGCGATTTGGTCGCTGCCGTCGCTGGCACTGTTGAGACTTGGACCAAGGCCGCGACAGAGCTCCTCGACGATGACAAGAACGCGGACTGGACCGAGAGCCTGCTGGAGAAGCTCAAGTCTACGTACAACAGTCTTCGCCTCTTTGTTGAGGTAAGCTCAAATCTTACCAATTCTATCAGTTTCCAAGTCTAACATGACCAGGTTTCCCGCGATGACCAGGCATCATCGGCATGGTCCGACGAGCGGGGCGGCTTCATCATTGCCCTGCCCAGACGCCAACTCACCCATCCCGCAGAGCTCTTCCACCTCTTCCAGGGCGAGATCAAGGAGTGCTTCTCCGACAAGCACCACCACCTCCCGCCGTCGTACACCATTTCCCCGCGGATGTCGGGCGACGAGTGGGCCGACGTGGGGTTGGACGTGCGAGCCGGCCACCTCTCTCTGAACGACAGGGAGATCTCCTTCACGAAGACGACGACGGGGCCGGACTTCCTTCCTCGTGCAGATTCCCTGCCCCGCCCCGACGATCTGCTCAGCAAGCCTCCCTACCACTTGTTCGTGTATGCCCGCAGCGCGCACGAGATCGAGGTCCAGTGCAGCCACAGCGGGACTCTCAAGTTCTTGTCCGAGTACTTCAAGAAGTGGCGCCGCGTGAACCACCAGCTCAGCACAAAGGTACGTCATGAAAGTGTAAGTTTGGAAAGACGGCTGCTAACACCATCGCAAAGCCACCCGCTGTCGAGGTCAAGCTCCACCAGTGCGCCTTTGGCCTTGGCGCCATCATCGACCGGCTGGTCCTGGTCGCGGAGAACAGGAGCGGCACCTTCACCGTCACGCCGACGATTGTGCTCTCCCTCGTCGAGGGCGTCCTCGGGTACAAGCAAGTGTACGCTGACGCACACTCCTGGACGTACCGGAGGGATGTTGAGCTCAGATCTATGTGATGATGTGTGACGATTTGCTTCTTTGGCGTTCGGACGGAAAAGGGGCAAGATGACTGTAACTCTCTTGCGGAAGGGGACGTGTTATGGTTTTAACGATTGTATATTAATCAGGATCGGCTCCTTTGAGTATCCGGCCGAGCATGGACGGTAATAGAGATGAGACTTTTTTCGCTCGCATGAGATCAGATGACGGGACGAGTTGCTGTGCCCTGGACTCCGAGACTCCGCCCCCCGCGGACCTGGTCCCTGTTTTTTTTCGGGGTATTGCCACCGGCCGCTGCCGGAGCACGGACATCCACATTCTCGGTGCACTCGGCCACAGCATCGGAGCCGGCGGGTCGGTGTAAAGAAGCATAGCACAGCCATCTCGTCCCGTTTCTCCCTCCGCGAGCTAAACCTTGTCAGAATTATTTGGCTACGTTGGCTTTCATGCGCTCTGTCTGGCCTCATCCGTTCTCTGAGCTTTCTCTCAGCCTCTCCGAGGCTTCGCCTCAACGAAAACTATGTGTGGTGTTGGGTGCTGTATATTTGATGCATGGCCTGCCTCGTCAGCCAGCGATTACTGCAACTTCCTAACAAACAAGTCTGTTGTACCATTTCCGCTGCCATGATGCCAAAAATGCACTTCGACCCAGAAGCCTACAACTTGAAATGCCACCAAATGACCGACGAAGCTCTCCTGGCCAGAAGAGCACACTACGTCCGCCAGCTAGCGAGCGGCTCAACTGGGGCCGCGCTGCATACCGCGGCGGGCGCCGCCACGGCAGGTCTGACCTGGCTGATGGTCCCATACGACGCGGCGCGCATCCGCAACGCGCGGAGGAAGCGACGGATCCTCGAGAAGCATGCTGTTGACCGTGGACTCACGGTCAAGACGAAGCGCGGAGACGTGCTGGTCCCGATGGCGCTGGGCGTGACGCTCGGCGCCGTCGCGTTCGAGGGGGCCGAGATGTGCGCGGTGGCCGTGGTGACAGACACGGGGGGCTCGAAAGAGGTGCACGGGATCGTCAAGGGGGTCGCCCATCTCGGGCTCGACGCGGGCGTGGCGGCGGTTGAGCATGCGCATGCCGGGCACGAGAAGACAAAGTCCGAGGAGACGAGGTGGAAGTGGAAACGTGGACGGCGGGACGCTTCTTCCCTCGGTGAGAAGTCGGAAAAGTAGGACGGGCCACGGCGATCTCATGTGCCGCCGCCGTCGTGTTGCGCAGCGTTTGCGTACGTTGACATGTAGTCATACAATTTTTGAACATGAATATGGCGATCCTCAAAAGATGTCTTCTTCAGTGGACCGCGATTCGCCTGCGTTGAGTGTTAGCTCGGTGGACCCAACCAAGGAACCAACAAGAAAAAGACCTACGATGCAGCTTCTTCATCGGGCAGAGCGGCGGCAACACCACACAAAACCGCAGATTGTGGGCACGAGAACGACGGTGAGGGCGGCGACGAAGCATCCGACCTTGAGGCGCTCGGCCTGCCTCAGCCGCTGCCCCTCCTTCTCCTCCTCCTCTTCCTCGTCGATGATGGCCCACTCATTCTCCTTGCTGTAAATCATGGGATGCCTGTGTGCTTTTGGCTTGTACATGGTGGACGTCGTTATTGGCTTGGCGATGGAGTGTAGGTTAGTCAGAGTGTTTGCGGTTGCTTCGTTTTGCGTGTTGTTGTAACTTAAAAAGTCGGTGGGAGTAAAGAGAGCATGAAATAAAAAAGGGTTGCCTCTCGCAGAAATAAGGGTTTTCGCCTTATCGAAGTCATTTCTCACACCTAGATGCAACGGCCCGAAAATTGCAGATGTAAACAGAAAGGGCCCGATCGGTGAGATCCATTTTTCGAGTGGGCCACCCGGCCTGAACGCCTCTTTAATGGGGACCTCTCAAGGATCAATGTGTCACTTTTTTTTTTTAGCGATAAGACGAGAAGGCAGGTGTGAGAGGCTGGTGACCAATCCAAGGGGCCGGCGGACATGCTCGCGCAATCTTCACCGACCGCAGTTCGAGGGCTCAGAAAGGGGGGCGGCATGGCCTTGTCGCGTGTTGGCGAAATTGGCGCTGATTGGGCCGAAATGGGAGTCATTCCAGGCGTAGGATATCTGAGGCGATACACACACGTGTATCAGGGACGAATGACAATCAGACCACGGGCCGCGAATTGCGAATCTCATGTGGCTAAATGGAGCTCCTGAACGGAGCCCACCCACCACCGTGCGTTCACAAGCCAAACGAGCGTTCCGTTGGGGAGCTTGAGCGAAAAAAAAAATCCATTCAGCCCTGGAACGAGAGAGCTTTGAGTCAATCTAAAGTGGGCTGTCGTCGAGGCGATGTGGGACCCTTGGATCGACTAGGATGCCTTAGGGTGGACAGGCATTGGCAGAGCCGGGATCTTCAGGGCTAGTCTCGGTAGTGGCCATTCTTGACCGAGCCTCACCGAGGTGACTGCACCTCACTCACCTTGTTGCATCACCGGCTTTGATGCAGCGGTGGAGGACACAAGCGTTCTAGGCCGTTGCATCTATAACCGAGCCAGAAGAAACGAGAACGTACCTCGGCAAGAGTATCCCGACTAAAAACTCATTAATGATTCTACATTCAGCTCTTGCCCCGTAAGACTCGGGAGCTGAGAGTGACATCAGACGGTTCACGGGAGGATGAGTTCCTCAACAGTAACCCAATTTGACTGGACCCTTCAGTTACATCAACCACGAAGACGCCACGTGCATCGATCTGGATGCGGATCTGTCCACGATCTGATATAGCCCCAGACCGCTCGTTTTGACACCTCGACGTGGCTAGACGGCATTTCTCAAGGCCGTCTTACATTGATGGAATCTCACAGGCCTATGGGATACGTTCTGTCGAGACATGTCCCGAGACACGCCAGCTGGAGAAGGCTTCAAAGGCAACTTCTTCCGAGCCTTGCTGAGCTCACCGCCTCCTGATGGATCTCTCGACGTACAGACTTCAACGTCTGCTTACACGATGGCATCCAGCTTGACGACCTGCGGCCTTCGAATTTCTGTAAAGATGACTGAGTGTAATCTCGACACTGCTGCATCGCATATTCATCAACCCCAGCTTCAATTCCTCTGACACCATGAAGATCGCCTACGCCACCATCATCTTCGCGGTCAATGACCTCGCCGCGGCCACTTGCCATGGAAACAACTGTGCCAGAGCTGTCACTGGCACTGGAGATCATGTGAAGCCCGACATTAGCATTCGTAGAGCGGATTGTTCTTCCTTTATGCTTACCACCCTTACCCCTGATCCAACGTAAGAGGCCCCTCTCAACGGACGCTCCGTACTCACGCAAACAGCACCACGACTACCACCAAAACCTTCATCGAAACCATCACCACACCCGTCAAACCCGACCCTGGGCAACCCCCGAAGCGATTTGCCGTTGCGGAGCCACTGGTCAACCTCATTGGCCCCCGCGCCCCCGTGACGGATGCCCCCAGCATCCTACCCTCCTACGCCGCAGCCGTTTGCGCCGGCGCGTCCGAGTATTCGTCTGTATGCAACTGCTGGTCGATCACCCCAACCACAATTACTGCTGCGACGCCCACAAGCACTGTGACCACGGCCACAACCGTAACCACGACGGTGGACGTCACTTGCAAGACGGCAGCCATCTGCCCATTCAACCAGGTCAACACCTTCCCCTGCGAACCAGGGAAGAAGAAGGGCCCGCGCTGCGCGTGCCTCAAGGGTACGGACTACAAAGACCAGAAGATCTGCGTCCAGGACCTGGAGTGCAAGAAGGCCAAGTCATGCGAATCGTCCAAGGACTGCAAGCAGGGCGAAGGCTGTGTTCAGCACCATTGCTGCGGTAAAGCCAAGAAAAGAACCACCACCAAGACGAAGATCTGCCTCAAGTATGCGCCAAAGGGCTGCTACAACCACGTCCGTCCGCGGGCAATCTTTGAGGATAGAGACGAGCCGTTGACTGAAAGGGGAAAAGGAGGCTTGCCGCTGGGGGGCACGGCATTCGGCTTGGAGGAAGCTGGGCAGAGCTGGGGGTGATGAACCGAGGCCTCTGGAATCGTTTTACACGTTTTACAGACTGGAAAACTTCCGTAGATTCATCTGCGAACCGCAAGACATACCTACCTCCCCTTCCACCGCACTCTACTGGCGTACTGTGCAAACTTGACCACCTCGTCCTGCTCGAGCAGCAGCTCGACGGTGTAGTAGTGCCTCGCCAGATCCTCATGTCCCGCGAAACGATGCACGAAGGAGTGACAGAGCCGGCACAGCCAGGCCACGTTGTTCAGCTCGTCCTCCCGGTGCCACCCCCGCTTGACGACCTTGTCATGGACCATGCGCGGGATGAGGTGGTGGTACGTCAGGCCGATCCAGTCGCGGCCGCAAAGCTCGCACCCGTCGACCTGGTCCCTCGTCGAGCGCGGCGGGGGCGGCGCCGCCGTCAGGGCGGACACGTACTCGGTCAGCACCGGCGCGAGGAACTCGTGCGCCCCTTGGCGGTCTGGGTCGATGATGTTGTATGCCACCAGCGACTCTGACACGTCGGGTGAGAGCGTGGGGAGGAGGTCCGCGATGTCGGAGCCGGTCAAGGGCAGAGAGAGGCGTGATTGCAGCGCCGGGTCCGTGGTGTATGTGACGTGAGAGAGGGTTTTTAGGTCTTCTGGAAACGACTCGAAGGCTTCCGAGGCGAGGTAGCAGGTGAAGTCCATCATGTCGTCCGCATCGACCGGGGTGTCGTCTGCCCCATCTTGTGGTTTGGTTGATGGTGGCGACGATTTCGTCTTTTTTGCGCGCTTCTTGGGTTTGGAGGCCGGCTTTGTGACCTTTTCAACAATGGCGGCAGAAAGATAATCCCTGAACGTCTCGAACTGAGTGCTTTCTTCATCGGAGTTCTTCATCCTGTCGGCCGAGGTTGAGAGCTGGGGTATGATGAGGTGAGAGAAGGGCACCGATGACGTTGACTCGACGTTGCCATGCCTTTTCTGTTTTTAGTGAACTTTAGGGCCGGACGGCTGTCGCTGCAGGCGGATTTAAAGCGCTCAGACGCCCCGTTCCCCCGCGATTTCGTGAGCGGGTCGTGACGAACTGCCTGAAGCGATCAGACGACGTCCCATCTGGCGAATTCGACGGAACATCTCACGATACTTGACTCATTGAAAGGAAGGCATGGCTCCAGAAGGCAAGAGAATAGTCATCGCGTTCGATCTCTACGGCACGCTCCTGTCGACAGAGTCAATTGCAGCCGAGCTCGCCCGTTTGTACGGAGATGAAAGCGCCAAACAGTTGGCTGCGCAGTGGCGGAGGTACCAGCTCGAGTACACATGGCGAATTAACAGCATGGGTTTGTTTGAGCAGCTTTGAATGATTAATCTTTAGCTGAGACGACCAGGAATCTATCGCTCATTCTCTGAGCTTACGCGCGCAGCGTTGAAGCATGCTGTTGCTGAGAATACGCTCGCTCTGTCGAAAAAAGACGAAGAGCGTCTCATGGACGCCTACAATGGCCTCCAGACGTTTCCAGAGATCAAGGACGCTTTGGAAATTGTCGAAACCACACCCAAGATAGATGCGTATATCTTCTCGAACGGCACCGACGACATGGTGGGCACGTCGATGAAGACGTCGCCGGACCTATCCCGTATGAGCCATGTATTCGGGCCTACTCGGCTGATCACTGTTGAAGAGGTCCAGTGCTTCAAGCCTTCGCCAAAAACATACGACCACTTTGCAAGGAAGGTGAACCTGTCTGATGAAAGGTCTGCTATCTGGCTCATCAGTTCAAACCCTTTTGATGCGCTTGGAGCAAGGGCTGCGGGATGGCAGTCAGCGTGGATTGACCGCGCGGGCGTTGGCTGGGTTGATGCCCTGGGCGGCACCATCGGGCTGGAGCCATCTGTCGTTGTCAGAGGAGTCGATGAAGCTCTCAAGAAGATTGTGGGGATTTCATAGTAAACAGGCTTGCCGGGCAGATGAACCCTTTTGTGACGTCGCTCAAGTTGGAATGTAGGCATAATGCTTGATTCCACTTAAGCTTGAGTCGCTTCCGGGAGCTTCTATCTGCCCTCGAACGAGACAGGCGAGCTCAATGACATCACTGTACGGCAAGATTACTGATATCATGCATTGAGAGGCTTGCGTACCCTCTTCCCTCTTGAAACTCCCTCTATACGCGGCTGTAGGCTCGACGGATAAACGAAACGTTGTTGAAGCCATCATGCCGTTTCCGCATCACAATACCTTGATTGCAGCTCCAGCGGCAAAAGTTTCCAGCGTGAGAACCAAGGAACAAACGGTCTACTGTGTGCGCGACTCATCACTCTTGTAACTTTGAACGAGATGGGCCAGGTTCACCACCATCTCGGAATATTTGGCCGCATCAGGAGGGAACCGCGCACTGATGTAATTGAACTCGGTATCCTCGACCACAAACCTAGAAGCTGTAAGCGGGGGGGCATGATCAGGACGCAAGTATACGTACGGCCGGTTTGGGACCCAGCTAGACTTGAACTGACTGGGATCTTTGAGCACCTTTTTCATCTGTAGAGCCGTTAGAGTTATGCATGTGCGTCTGAACCAAACAACCAACTGAAGTCTCGACATTTTCGCTGCCAGCACCGTAGGTTTTGTAGTAGTCGCCCAGAAATAGCCTGGTCCCGTGAAAGGCTACCGACTCGAAGCATGCAGGAAGCGCCGTGGTTGTGCAGTGGTATAGAACGCTGTTTCCATCCTCTCCCTTGGCGTTGCAGAGCACCAGCGGCCCATGACAGATGGCACCCACGATCTTCTTGCCGGGCTTCTTCGTCTTGGGAAAGTAGTCGGCGAAAAGCTTCTGGACAGTGACAGAGTCCATGAGCTGGCGTACGTCTTTGTCGTGGCCGCCGGGGATGTGCACGACGTCAAAGTCGTCGAGGGAGAAGCCTGGGGTAGACCACGACAGCGGTTGTTGCATCTCCGCAGATTCCGTCATTGACTTGTACAGCTTCATGGCAGAGGCCGCGGCGCCCTGTCGAACAGCAGCGAGGTCAGCTCGGGTCAGCAAGTCATTGGACGGCAGCAGGCCGGATACGGGGCAGATTGGCGAGACGCGAGATCTGCGGCGCGCTTAATGCTATTCCCATTGTTTTGCGATGGTGTCGTTCGGCAGGCAGGGACGAAGCACGGGTCGTAAATCGACAAGAAGAGTTTGGGGATGCGCACCAGCAGCTTCTGGGAGAGGCCCTCGAGCATCCTGCTATCACATCGGGGGGTTTTGCCCGTTTCGGTGGCAAAGTTCACGTCGAACGCAGCATCTTTGAAGGCCTGGTAGGGGACGGCGACCTCTGTTGGAGCATGACACAGATTAGCTTTGCGGTTCGTGACGCAGATCCGGTAGTGGAGGGGTTTTGTGGTGGTGAGGTGCGGCAGGGAAGCAGTCTTTGGGACGAGAGGAAACTGTGGAGATGGATGTGTGTGTGTGTGTGTGTGTGTGTGTGTGCGGGTGTGCGGATGGACATGGGCGGGACGAGGGGACGGAGGGGAGAAACGGAGATCAACGTCAATGACAATGACATGGGTTTGGTACTGACCCGTGGGATCGTGGCCATAGTCGGCCATGATGATGAGGACCTTGACCATTGTGGGCGTGTTTGATGGAGCCGATCGTACCTAGTGTTACCGACGGCGGTGTCTTGTTCACGGGAGGAGAGGTTCAGCTTGGCCGTCTCCAATAGATCACCTGGGTGCTGCAAGGGAGACAGAGGCGCGATCGAGACGGCATCGGGTACGGCACAGGGCGTCAGCATCCCGAGGTCGCCGCACAATCACGGGTGCCGACTCGCCGCTCGATAAGGCGAGATAGATACCTCATACCTACGATACCTAACTTAAGCTACTGTAGGTACCTAGGTAGGTAAGGTATGCTGACATGACGACGCTGACCTGAGATTGGTTCAACGGTAACGGTCAGCACTCGTCTTGGCCACTGAAGAAAGACAACGAACGGTCCTGTGCGAGCTCCAGTCGAACATTGGACGACGGAAGACCCTGAATATGAAGCACCTCAGGCAGGGGGTGGTAACTCACCGTGCCGTGCCTGCCCCCTTTAGCACTCGTGGCACTAACGCATCAGGACCCGTCTGCTGTGGGCCCCGGCTCGACGTCATCTCTCGCCAGATTTTGATCCCCAAATCTTGTTCCTCACACACTCGGCCGTCTCGTCTCCTTTCCGTCGCCTGTACTATGGTCCTATGCAAATCAAAGCCATGGCCTCCCTTGCTCCGTTGCCGGCCGCCCAACGTCGATCATGTCTGACTTTGAAGATGAACTCTTGCGACCTGGCTACTTCGAGACTGCACTCAACCCCCAGAGAGCGAGAGAGATCCGGGCTATCCTCGCCGGCCAGGCGGCTATTCCATTCAAGAGAAAGCCGGCCCTGATCTCGGACATAAGTTCGCAAGTCCAGCGCTACAACACGGGAGTCAAGCTTTCAACCGTCCCCATCCGCATGACATCGTCGCCCTCTTGGCCGCCCCCCTTGGCCCCGTCACTCCCGGCACCGGGTCCAGCCCGTCTGCACATCCTGTTCCATTGTAGAAATCCCTCCGCCGCCTTAGAGTACGCAATTTAAGCCCAGCAAGCAAGCGCAAGCGCGTCTGTCAGGTATTTGTCCTCGAAACCCCTGCAACGTGACTACCGGCAACCCGGAAACCCCAGCCTGTGCCCACACAAGCCCATTGGGACCCCGCGGGTACGGACATGACGACAGCCTTGGCTATGGGGATATATGTCTCAAGAGCCGCCGCTTTCTCTTTTCGTTGACACTTGGAAACTCACCCATCCATACCCTTTCCACAGACACAATGAAGCTCTCAGCAGACGACAGCATGCCCATCGGCGACCTCCAACCAGAACAGGCCCAGCTCGGCGGCACCTACGTCGACACCATCGTCGACGTCTCTGAACAGCTATTCTACATGAAGCAACTTCTTCCCCTCGTCAAGCTCCTCGCCCTCGTCTACAAGGCCCGTTCCCCAAGCCCATCAGAGGAGGATCGTATGAACACCCTCATGCGGACGCTCTCATCTGACTCCCTGAGCAAAACGACCACCGACAGGTATCCCCAAGGTTTCACGAGAGACGAGATTGTACAGTCGTTCAGCCGACTCCTCAGCCCCGTCCTCAACGGCCTGAGCGGACTGGAAGACTTTGAGAAGGCCATCAGCGCCGGCGAGGACCCCGCTGGTTTCCGGCAGTTCTGGGCCCTCGACGACAGGAATCTGCTCACCGACGCGGTCTCCGGCAGCGGCCCGATGATTTCCGTCACTGAAGCAGAGATCCCCTTCCTTGATATCTTCGTCAAGGACAAGACTCGCCGATTGGCATTGACCCAGGACCACGCCGCTCTCGTTCTCGTCCCTCACGACACGAGGCCAGGCGACGAGATCTGGGCCATGTCTCGCAGCGAGAAGCTGATCGTCATCCGCCTCGATGACCCAGAGGCTGCATCAACGACCGTCGGCATCCTCGGGGAAGCATACAGCCATGGTTTCTCCAAGGAAGCGCCGCCTCCAAACTGCAAGCAAGTCTACAACAGCACCGAGTTCCTGACGTCCTCCGTGGCTGTTGGCCTGGCCGGCGCAGTACCCAGGTGAACGAGGCGTTTACCAAATGAGAGAGGAGAGTCAGTAGAATTTGGATCGACAAAAGCATATTTCTTGGGGGAGGGAACTTCAATTCTTGGAGCGGTCAAATTTTACCGCTGATCATTCACTGTTGAGGAGGCATCAATGGCAGCAGGCGTTTGGGGTCACAATGTGATACGGGAAAAGTGAGAGCACAGCATATCAAGGCGGGCGCAGTGGCGTTCATCGGAGTCTCATGAGTTACACGCATCAGGCCAGAAAACATTGCGGAGGCATTTTCAGGTACCACCACAGAACCAGGCAAAAGATCAAGAAGCACGCCTTCAGGGGCATCAATCAATCAATCAGGAGACAGGAGATAGACAATCAAAGTTTCGCTTGACTGACAGGCACCGTAGTCCCAAGCGGGGAAGTGAGATGACATTGCCGTAGGGTGCCCTAGCGCAATTAGTCGCTTAAGGTAGAAGACCCCCCTGAACCCTCCCTGAACCTCGGATTGCAACGGGCCCGACTCATTCGCCTCAACGTTCTGGACCGTACTGTAGGATCGGGAGGTTCATCCAGAATTTCGGTGAGCGGTGGACCGAGGAGTCGGTCACCAATTGAAGCAACTCAATTTTGCCGGCCAAACCGCTGCCTGTTGACGCATTGGCCGTTCAACTGAGACACATCGCGGTCGACGGCAACTTCTCACGTCGAGATCAGGGCCATTGGCACACTACCCCGTGAACTCTGCCAGGCATCGCCAATTCAGCGGGGTGACGTGACCGACACGCGACACGATGGAGGGCATACTCCTGCTATCCGTGAGGCCCATCGCGGCGGCCATCCTGGCCGTCGTGGGTATCTCTTTGCTGTACTTTTTCAAACAGCTGATGAAGCACCGCGGAATGATGGCCAATTTTAAGAAGCAGGGCCTGGTGAGCTGTCTCCCATCGTCATCATCATCATCATCCGTCTCACTAACCATTACACCCAGCCCGTGGTCCCTCACAACTTCCTCTTCGGCAACCTCCTCGAGGCCAAAAAGGCCTTTGACAGCCTGCCGCCCGGCGTGCACGCAAACTACATCCTGGCCAGGATGGCCGAGCCCTTCCCCAACGGCGCCTTCTACATGGACACCTGGCCGATGGCCGACCCGATGATCATCGTCACGGACCCGGAGATGGCCCACCAGGCCGTCTACCACCCCGTCGTCGGCGCCCAGAAGCCGCCCATGCTCACGGGCTGGTTCCACCCCATCACCGGCGGCCCGAGCCAGTTCGACACCAACGGCCGCCCCTGGAAGCACCTCCAGAACCTGTTCAGCCCCAGCTTCAGCAACCAGAACATCACCGCCGAGGTCCCCGTCATCGTCGATGGCATCCGCGTCTTCGCCGAGAGGCTGCGCGGGCACGCCCGCAAGGGGGCCTTGTTCCGCCTGGAGCCTCTCGCCCTGGACCTCATCACCGACATCATCGGCGAGGTCCTGCTCAACGTGCGCCTCGACACGCAGAAGCAGAAACACCCGCTCGCCGAGGCCATGAAGGGCCAGCTGCGCCTCAAGTTCACCGCCCACAAGCCCGAGAACCTGCTGTCCCGCATCGACCCGGTCCTCCTCTTCCGCACCTGGAACGGGGGCCGCGTCCTCGACAACCACATCAAGGAGCAGATCGCCGCCCGCTTCCGCGTCCTCCGCGAGAACAAGGCGCACAACCGCGACAAGGCCGAGCGCTTCCAGTCCGTCCTCGACAGCGCCATCGAGAACTGGCTCGCGCAGCCGCAGAACGCGGGGCGCACGGCGCTCGACGCCGACTACCTCCGCATCATGACGCGCAACATGCGCATGTTCTTCTTCGCGGGCTACGACTCGTCGGCGGCCACCATCGTCTACTGCTTCCACAACATCTACTCCCGCCCGGACGTACTCGCGAGGGTACGCGCGGAGCACGACGAGGTGTTTGGCGCCGACGTGGCCTCTACGCCGGCCAAGATCGTCGAGAATCCTAGTCTGCTCAACTCGCTGCCCTACACGAACGCCTGCATCAAGGAGTCGCTCCGCCTGTTCCCGCCGGCGGGCGGCATCCGCCAGGGATCCGCGGACCTCGTCCTCAAGGACGCCGAGGGCAACCTGTACCCGACGGAGGGGATCGCCATCACGATGCTCCACTGGGTCATCGGGCGGAACCCGAGGTACTGGGTCAGGCCGGACGAGTTCATCCCGGAGCGGTGGCTCGTGACGGACCCGCAGGACGAGCTCTACCCCCCACGCGGCGGCTGGCGCATCTTCGAGTACGGGACGCGGCTGTGCGTCGGGCAGCAGCTCGTCATGGTGGAGGCGCGGGCGGTCCTGGCCTGCATCGTTAGGGAGTTTGACATCCGGGACGCGTTTGCGGAGATTGACGGGGACCGGAAGCTGGACACGAGCGGGCTTGGCGGGCAGAGGGTGTTCATGGTCGAGGCAGGCGCTGCCCATCCCACGGACGGATACCCGTGTAGGGTTTCGCTGAGTGGATACAAGGCATGACGAGGATGGTCAGAAGACAGAATCAAGTTACGCCGTTGCGTTATTCAGAGAGTGGTTTGGCAACAGCAGGAGACGTGATGTCTCGGGCGAAGTGCATGATGCAATAACGCAATGTTTGCCTAGCCCGACCGTCCTGTCCTATCCCTCAGAGGCTTGCTGTCGTTCACGTCGTACGAATGTCGTAAGCAGTCTACATCTGCCAGATCCAACCGTAGGGAGGGCCAACAAGCAAGTTCGCCTTCATGACGAAACTCAGGATTCACGTAAGCGCACAGCCCTCTCGCCCCATCCTGCTGCCATCTCGACAGATGTCATCGGGGCCAACTTCCATCCTGTTGACAGCGAAGTGAAAATCCTTGGCTTCAACTCGACGTCAACGCCTCGAATCCATTCGACTCATCTTCGTCGCATCATCGGATGAACGGCATTGATTTACAGTCATGGTTGGCCTCCTGGTAGGATTTGACTAGTTCAGATGGGCTGCGCGCTAAGGGGCAGCGTGTAAGATTCTGCCTTGTTGACTCCCTTCTACTTTGTCAGCACAGGTGACAACGGCCAGTCACGCAGAACACAAGCGCTTGCAAAGGATCGAAAAAAAAGCATAGTTGGTATCGTTGTATAAACGTCTCTAGCGAGGGTGTTGTATGAACAGCTGTCCCCAAGGACTTTCCCTTCCGTGCCGTCTCTCCTTTTTTTCCCAGGTCGTAAACGCCGTAAATGTGGTATAATGTGGAAGAATGTGCACAAGCTATCGAGCTCGTAAAACGAAAGAGATAATGCAAAACAATGATGGGTATATCCGATGCCCCCTTCCAAAACCGCCTATCATTGGCTTCTTTTCCTCTTGCGCTCAAACTCCACCGTGCCTGTCGTGATGTCCGACTCCTCCACCTCGATGATCGGCACCTGCACCCGTGACGAAGGCGGCTGGTACGCCTGGTACGCCTGGTACGGCGGGCTGCTGGGCCCGACGCTGTCGTCACTATCCTGTCTCCTGTGTCCCAGCAGGGCTTGCCTGTCGCCGCGCCCTGGCGCGTCGTCCTCGTCCATCTCCGGCACGGCAACTAGCACATGCGAGATCCCCCAGCTTGGTGCGCGGCCCATGCTCTCCCTCGTCACGACCTTCGTGTTTGCCACGGATCCGCTGCCGATGAAGCTGTCGCTGCGAGCGAGGGGGTTGTCGGTTGGCGGGCTGCTGGCCCACCCAAATTCGGTGTTCATCGCGCGCTCGACCATGTAGCGGTCAAACTGGGTGTCTCTCTCGTTGTTGTATTGGGAAGGTGTGCGTTGTATGGGGTTGGGCTCGGATTGGGGTTGAGGTAATGAGCCGTGGGGGCTGCTGGTGCCGCTCTTTGCGGAGGATGTCGAGATGCGACGGAGGGAACGGTCCCCGAGAGACAAACCGCCGATGGACAGGCGGGAGTTGTACGTGGTGTTTTGTTCGAGGTCGTTAAAGCCATAGGGCTTGTGGTTGACCGGGTAGTGGTAGTCGTCGTGCTTGGCGAGACGGCGGTACGTCTGGATCGCGTAGATGCCAGGGACGGAGATGAGGAGACTGCAAACGGTAAGCTTGGTCCATCCTAGAAGAGCAGTAGACTTACATGAGAAAGATGTCCAAGCCGAGACCAACCACAGAGTAGTGGCTGTCTTTTCTTTGGATGAAGACGACAACGTCGAGGGCGAGTGTGGCCATGGAGCAGACAAATTTGAGTACGTGGGTGAAGAGCATCGTCCATGGTGTTAACGTCTCGGATGCGAGCTTGGAAACTTCGTAGATGGTGGAGAAGAGGCAGATCAAGGAGAATCCAATATTGACAGACTCCCATCTGAGCAAGGTTAGCCTTTGTCATATGGCCATATGACCAGACGGAAGAAAACTTACACAACTTCAACCGTAGGGAACATGCCCTTTGCCTCCACCTGAGTATCCCAATTCCTCAGAGTATCTGATAGACGCCACGAGAAGAGGCCGACGACGGCGAGAAGAACCAACATCTGAAGGATCCAGAAAGGCAGCAATAGCGCCATGCGCCATCGTGCCCTGTCGAATTGGGCTTGTTGGCGGTGAAGAACCATGTTTGCGGCGATGGATTCGATTTGAAGGAGCTTTGATGTCCGCGAGAGTTGTCTGAGGCTGAGAGGACTAGTTCAGACACAAGGCGATCCCGCGAGGTTATAAGCAGAGGCCCGACGGACAACAAACAAACGATGGATGACAGGGATTCGATCGGAGCCGGGCCCGAGAGACGCGGGGGTGAGCGAGGCTGTGATGAGGCGAGCCTGTCAGAACTCTCTTATGGGGCGTGAGTGCTGCTATTACTATATATAAAAATCACATCACCCAGGAAGCCGGGACACTGAAATGAGTGAGAGTCCCCATCGCCAGGCTGCAGCATACCCAAGGGCACTAAACCCTGTGTAGAAGCAGCCGCTCCAGGCCTGGCTTGCTTTGAAATAGGATGGATCGGCTGTCCAGTCGGGGTTTTGGGAGCCGCTCAGTCGTCCGTCTGTTGCAAGCGGTGAATCTGAACAGCCACGATGGTGCTATTGGACGGGCACGTTCAAGTTCCCGCTCAAAAACCTCCCCTGTCAGCCCAGCCGGCGCACGCCTAGACGGGGGCCCTGAATGTACTCCAGAGAATGGAATGGCGGGAGCAACGGGCATCACTAGTTATTCGTTGGAGCCTAGCAGAGGCTGCTAGGGGCATGTCCGGGTCTCGGGCGGCGAGGGAAATTAAACGCCATCGTGCCGGCACTCGACGCCCGCCCGCGCGGTTCTCTTCCGTTCGACTTGACGCAGTACGCAAGGGCGGGCGAGATGATGGAATGCTGGAATGAAAAGGCCGCATCACTGTGACGCATCGGATGGCGTTTGCGGCTGAGACAGGCCATGAGGTATCAGTCAGGCTGATCTTGATAGCCAACCGGGTGAGACCATCAGCGCATGTTTTCCCCTTCTCGCTCGAGAGGGGGGTGACTGGCCCAGGAACGGTCAGGCACTTGCTGACGGCATCAATAGACTGTTGGTCGGGTACTCGAACCTGCAGCAACAGTCAAAAGCAAAGCAGAGACTCTGCATAGATGGCCGGAATAGGACTTTTGATGGGTGTGGAGCGCAGCGCCAAGTTTGCCTGCTTCACAGCCTGCCCTGGGTGTTCGCTTGAGCTGGACCACGAGGGCCAAATAGGCAACTTGGAGTCCAGAGTTGCGGCTCTCTCGACAGTCGGGAGGGTTGGGGCGATCGGGGGTTGGCCCTTTTCATCTCGCTACGCGCTTGTCGTCTTCCTGAAGGATCACGTTGAGGAGTATGAGACGCGCTTGTGGTGGCTGCGCAAGTCAAAATGAATCAACTCGATCCACTTCTGAATCCCCCGTCTAGGACGCAGAGGAGATTGTGTCATTTGGTGGTGCGCAGGAGGCAGAGGCACTTGGCTCTGAGGCAGAGGGTGTAATAGTAGCCGTCTCGAGTGGATGCCGGTGCCGAGGCGTGGCGGACTAACGTCTAACGTGGACGACTGGGCCTGTTTTGTTGGTCGGCTTGATGATGTGGTGAGGCCTGCTTGGCTCGTAGGACTGCCCCCCCAAGAGGAAACGGCATTCTCAGCAGGGCTGAGGGCGGGGAATGTCGTCGAAAGGGGCATAGCTCGAGGCTAATTCGAGCACCATTGCTCTGCTGACGCCAGGGACGAAAGACATTGGTCTGGTCCCTGCTTTTCCGTCTGTCGTAGCTGGTGCCGTACCCGCCCTTGGTGCGTTCTTGCAGACGATATTGTGGCAGTGGCGATGAGGCTGCAGCTGAGTTCTGCGTGATTTTGACCCTTCTCAGTGGGAAAGGTGAGATGTCGCTGGCGAAGCTGGTACGACGAGCTTATTCGAGGTCGGTCATCAACAGGGTCGCAGTGGGTGCGACTCTGGAGCCCAACCGAACGGAACAAGTCCCATTGTTTTGTGTTCTTGGCGCAGCACGCTGGCATGCGAGGCGCAGGGAAGTCGGAACATTGTTGGTGTGTTGTTGGATGTCGGAGTTGGGTCTGGGTTGATGGGTGAGGAGTGTCAGCAGCTGGCGGGACAATTGGAAGGGAGAAAAGGGCACCGTGCGATGTTGAGTTGGATCGGCGGGTGACGGCGCAGGCAGACACCATACTCGACACTGTGAGCCAGCTGTGGGCCCAAGCTCTTGGCGTCCTTCGTCTGTTGCCCCCCGTTTTGGCCAAGTCAGGCTTGGTTGGTGCTTGCTTCTTTTTGCTCTTTCCATGTGCATGTCCACGTTGCTGTTCTTAATTAACGGGTCCTTTAACGCCATCTCCTCCCTTCTTCTTAACGGAAGCTCACGGATCCGATGCTGGTCACGCTCGAGGATTCGTCTCAAGATGAGGGCGTCGGACAACCTTAGGGATCTGCTTAAGATCTTAAATGTCGTCTAATAAGTCGTCGCCTCTCAGGTAGTTAACCTCTCTGACGAAAGATGAGACCAACAACACATCGATGATCTAAAAGATATGACATGTCGGTGTTTGAGGAGGCAGCCGCCATCCTTCCCGTTCGTCCGTCCCGTCAACGTCAAGACTGTCAAACTCGAGGCAAAGAGCATCGCCGCCGGCTACTTCTGTCAGATCGACCATCACGAACGAGTCTGAAGTCGCCAACGACCCAGACGATCGGAATGCAACACCATGGTCGTCCTGAGCCGCCCTCTCCAACACTGGCCCCAACGCGAACGAAACATCAGACCCAAACTCTAATGGCCTTCCCCCCCGTCGCTTATTGCGACTTTCTGGGACGAAAAGAAGAGTGGGACTTTGTGTGTGTGAGGATCCCTGTCATCGCAACGGCATCCATCCAGGCTGCAATTTTGGAACGGAGAATTTCACGACCCGCCACAGAAGGATTTGACATCAGGCAGTCACATTTTTCCAAAGCTCCATAAACCACGCAGGCGGCAGCAGATGCCATGGCGACGGGATTGTATTTTCCCATTTGAAGCAGGCTGGAGCCGCGCTAGAAGGATGAATCGTGGCTGAGCCCGCCCAAACGACCGGCCATCACCCCGTGGATACTCCCCCAGACCGCCGAAGCGAGCCCAGGTTTGCTTCTTCTCTGCTCGCTGCGACACCCCTGTCGTCAACACCCACTTCTGGTGGGTTTTCCGCGTTTAAGCTTACAAGCAAGTCTTTCCTGGTTTTCCACGACTTCCAAAAACTCAGAAATAGCAACCAGTCGGATCATCTTTCTGACAGGCCAGTTTGCGCAGCATCCCCCCGAATCAGTTTGACGTCTTGGAGGGTGAGTGACAGAAGTATGTGTGCGCATTGATGAATAGCCCGTTCACGGTGTGATGCATATTGCGGTCCAATGACGTTCTGTGAAAAAAAACGGTTGGCATTTACACGCAATGTGCCGATGCCAACCAGGTATATTCAGAATATTATCTGCCTCAGAGGGCGGTGGATTAACTGGTACCCTCGTGAACCCGATCCCAGATCAAAATAATGCCAATATCGTAGATTGATTGCCATGGTGCCTATTTCGCCTGGTCCCATCTCGGTACTGCCGCCAGATTATGAGATTACAGGCGCCTTTGTGTAGTATATGTTGTTGCAGTTCGTAAAGCAAGTGTCGACCCCCATTTCATCCTCCTCGTTTCGAGTCGAACGGTTTAGATGCCGGCCTCCTTGTTGGCCTGGTAGACGCCGGCGGCGTTGAAGGGAACGATGTTGCCGTTGGCGTCAGTCATGGCGGCCTCGTTGACGGGAACGCTGTTGGCCTCCTGGCGAGCCTCGATAGCTGTGTAAGTCGTTAGCATCATCAACTCTTTCCATATGTATCGGCTTCAGGACGTACGCTCGGCAGGGGCGGCTGCGACGACGGCAGCGGCGAAGGCGAAGAGAATGGCAGAGTACTTCATTTTGATGGTAGTTGTTCGTTGTTGTTCGAACGAGTGTCGGCCGGCGACGAGCAGATAATTCCTGTACAAGAAGAGAAGGTTTGGAAGAGAGTGTTGTTTGTTGGGTAAAGAACAAGACTTCAAGAAACGGAACACGGGAAGAAGACGCGGGTATTTGTATCTTGTCGAGGATTCGTCGAGAGGACTTGTCGAGGAGAGCACAACGCCCAGGGGTTTCCGCCAAGTATCACTATCGATATCATACATCAGACATGGTATAGGGAGACGACGTGCGCACGGGTGCCGAGCCATCCAGAGGTGCTGTCATCCAAAATCTGACTGGAACTACGCAGTCGCTGCCCCGGGCCCTTCGAGTTGAGACCAGCGGTCAGGGCTTCCGCCCGGTTCCATCCCTGGTCATCGTCGCCGCCGCCCACCGTCCATTGCTTGGCCATAACATCACAGAGGAGAATGTTATCAACGAGTCGATGATGGGGAAACAAGGGACCTCCCGGCGTGTCACTGCACTAACAGGAACCACACCAAGCGACGAACGATGCCCCAGCTCATCCGTTGTTGCCCCGGGCTTCGCCTGCCTCAGAGAGGATACTGAGGAGAAGGCCCAGAGGGTGATCAGCAGCGTCCAAGAGGGCTGATCGCGGTAGACAAGAGAGCCGCAGTGGTGGAAGAGGTCTGAAACTGGGCTGTGACGAGGGAGACGCGTAGGAGTGGCCCACTAGTCTAAGTGAATGCCGTGTCACAGAGGCTCGCCTACGGCTCGGACGGGCGTAGATCATACAGCAAGCCGCTCGCTATGAGCATGTTCCGGTAGCAAAGTCGGCAGGGGAGGCGGTTTTTAACGTCTGAACCCCAGTGTTGCCAAGTCTGCACCCCGGTGTACCTTATTGTGAAGCTTAGCCAGAGGCTGGGGATGTTGGATTCCTCGCGTGGGATGTGGGAGAGTCCAGAACTGGCCTTTTCCCTGACGGCCTCGACGGCACAGCTCGACGGGATGAAGGTGTTCGGACCAGAGGCGTTCCCGTCCAGGAGGCGTTTCGAAACCAGCCAACCCCTGTGGTGTTGATGTCAGGGGCATTGTGACGCAGGAAAATGATTTGGGCGGCCCGTCGTATTTTTAGTTGGATCGTCGCTGAGGTGGATGCTTAAGTAAGGCACGTTTGCAATCCTCGGTCGGGCACAGCACAAACTTGTGCATGTGTTATGCTTCATAGCACAGACACAATTCGATGCATCAGATATCCAGCTGCATCAAATCGCGGGGTTCGTTATCGGAAGTGGGGTTCAGCTGGAGTGATCCCAAGGCCCCCTCTCGGCCAGTGACATGCCAAGCTACCTATCCATACCTAACTGTCAATCTACTCTCACCCATTCTAACCCGAACTTCTTCTCCAACCTCCAACGTGCCAGACTGCCCATCTCCGCCATCTCACGCTGCTGCTGACCCCGTGCGGCCGCCAAGTCAGAACGACTCTGCGGACGCTGTGAAGCTCTTTGCTATTTCCCCCTTCCCCCAAACAACACGCCACTTTCGCCACATTCCCCCCTTTGAAACGAGCTCATGGCGACTGTGGGACACTGTCTGTACTGCTTCGAGGCTCTGGCTTCGCACCTGGAAAAGCGGCGGGGTATTTCCCTCAAAGAGATCCAGCAATCATGGCCCGAGTACGCAAAGACCCTGTCGTCCGGCCTCGGTGACGGCAAGGATGCCTCCAAGAAGCTTCTCCCGGCCCTGCAACGCCTCGCCGAGCCCGCCAGCGACTCAGGCTCCGCCTCCTCCGGCTCCAGCCTCTCGCTACCGGCCGAGACCCCCGAGACTTCCGTCGACTCCCTCGCCGATGCCGACGACGAAGACGACGACGACGACACCATCACCGAGTCCCCGCTCTTCGTCACCTGGAACACCGTCTCACCACGCTCGGGCCACCGCTCGCTGCGGGGATGCATCGGCACCTTTGAGCCGCAGGAGCTCGAGGACGGCCTGTCGAGCTACAGCTTGACCTCGGCGCTGCACGACATGCGCTTCCCGCCCGTCGAGACGTCGGAGCTGCCCTCGCTCGAGGTTGCCGTGACCCTACTGACCGACTTCGAGGACGCCGACGACGCCATGGACTGGACGCTCGGTGTGCATGGCCTGCGTATCAGCTTTTTCTATCACGGCAAGCGGTATGGCGCGACCTACCTCCCCGACGTCGCCGTCGAGCAGGAGTGGACCAAGGAGGAGACGCTCGTGAGCCTCATGCGCAAGGCCGGCTGGATGGGCCGCAAGGATAAGTGGCAAGAGGTCGAGCTCAAGGTGGTGCGATATCAGGGCAAGAAAGAGTCGCTGGAGTATGCCGAATACAAGAAGTGGTACGACTGGTACAAGAACAACAAGACCAAGTCCGGCTGAGGCTCGGCTGGTCTTTCATGACGGTACATGACGGGCGTTACTGGGACATGGGACATTTTGGTGGTATACGGACGGGATAGAGGCGTGGTCTCCTTCGGATAGAAGTTGATAGCCTTGTGTTAATACAATTATCATGACTGTTCGACGGGCTGGATGTGAATATTCGCGGCTCTTGTCTTGTTTTTTGTTTGGGAGACTTTTGATTGAAAACGCCGCCGCTACCATGTCTTTGCTAATTATGGACAGAGAATATCTCGCATGAAACCCATTGTCATATCGTTACGTTCCATTTCGTCGTACACCACGAACTCCACTCGCTTTAGCGGTTTACCAGCACATGAAGCCTTGACAGATCATCTAATACCTGGTCCTGCTTCGGCTGGATCGGTACACCGCAGTCGGGGGTCTTGGTGATGCGCTCGGCCTCCTCTTCTCGTACACCACAGGCTGCGCAGCATATCGGACCTCTTCGACCTCATACGAAGGCCGGCGCGACCGAGACGTCTCGTGGTGATAGCGGTGCTGGTGCCTCCTGTGGTGGCGCGAGCCGGGAGACCTGCCGCGGTACTTGCGGTCGTACTTGCGGTCGTATTCGTCCGGCTCACCCCACGAGTTTGGCCTCTTCCAGAGGCCGCAGGACTTGAGGATCCACAGGAGAATGAGGAAGCCCGCGATGGAGCCGATGACGATGCCGGCGATGGCGCCGCCGCTGAGGTTGTTGTTTGAGGCGCTCTCTGCGGTCGTCTCCGGGGTGGACGTGATGGTGACGACGACCTGGCGGGCGTTGAAGGTCCTCGTTGGGGTTTCTTCCGATGATGCCGCGCGGGGGATGAGGCCGGCAAGGGCGTTTAAAACTGGTGTTACTGGCGCCATTGTCGTGATCTGACGGCGAGGTTGAGAGGAGACAGAGATGGCCTGTGAGGGAAGCGGGAGAACAGAACAACACCACGGCACAAGAGGCGGGACGGGACGGGAGGAGCAATGGGAAATACTACAGGAGCAATCATTAAATGACGCCAGTCGACGTCTTAAAGGGAGCATCGAAAAGGAAGAATGGCCTGGTCGAGGGCTCGACTAACACCTCGGCCGAGGGATGGGGCTGGGGACTGCAAGTCATGGCATCGATGTGACAAGCAGGGGTAAGGATGTCATGAACAGGCCAGTCATGTCGACAATGTTGGGTGTAATGGTGTCGTGTAAGTGTGGGTGGGAACGCGGACATGGAGATTTCTTGGATGAATCCCCCTCACGGCAAGGTAGATGTTGGACTCTAGCAGCTCGGTAGCCTTGTCTGCGTACGAACTTTACACCCTGCATCCCGGCCTGGATGGGATTCAAGCTGCAAGACACACGAGGTTTCCGGTTCCACATGTCCTCGATCGCCGTCTTGATGCTTATTTATCGATCGAATCATCTTTCAAGGGATGTTTGTTGCTTCGTGGTAGATGTGGTCCCCCCTCGGCTCTCGACAAAGGCGCAAATGCGAGATTTTTCCAGTGCCTTGCTTGCGCATCGGCCGAGGATAGAACCAGAACCCCCCACGGCAGACCGGACCAAATAGCAGGCTAGCAAAGTTGGCGAGGCCGGCTAAGAGAGTTATTCGCGATGTGACTCTGTGGGAACAAGATGTGGGTGGAGCTGCCAGCTTCCCATCACCTTTACGTCACTGTCACTGGCTGAGGTGCCTTTTCCTGAGGGCGGGTGGTTGGGAAACACCCCGAAAATGCCGCCAAATGCGCCGTAGCCATTGGCCAATGCTCCGGACCTCGCTGTCCGGCAGCGCTGGATGGAAGCTCGGGGGCCCCACCCGCACCAAGCTGCCGTCCTACACACACCATCCCCGTCCTCTTCTGGCTTATCCGCTGTCAATCTTGATCAAGGATAGTCCCTTTGTGTGCGTTTCTTGCTGTCTTTTGTACTTTACCATCTCGCGTTGGGTTGGCCCCGTTCCTGAGGCTAGAAAGCATGTCTTTGATCTCGATCTTGGTGGCGGACAGTCGGTCGGGTGAGACAGACATCCGTCCCCCCTCCACTACGACGAAGGGCATAATTCAGCTGGCTGGAACAGTTGCATTCGACCATTGTTCAGCCTGGGCTTGGTTGCAGTGAGCGTTTTGAAATATGTGAGTGTCGGTCGAGGAAGTGTGTCAAGAGTCTCTTCATTGCGACCTCGCTCGAGAATGTCGAGTCATGGCCTCGACGGCGTCTTTGGTGCCGGCCATCCGTTATCGAGACCGCTATTCGTAACGGGCGGGACCTCCGCGGCGGCGGCATGGGACAAGCCCGTGCTGTGGAACCCAACCGGCGTGGTCATGAATGTCTTTCGGACTCTATATTGATCCATCGTATCGTCCCAAATGTTCGTTGTCTTATCTGACCCTCCCCCTCCAAGTAAAATGCCCTTTAGGATCAGTTGCTAGCTTCTGCATCGCCTCAACATCCGCCGTCCCTGGCCCATTTTCCATTACGCCTGCCTCCACTGCCAGTTTTGCGTACTTGACGGACTGCTTCGCGTGCCCGAGTAGGTTGAAGTTGAGCGCGGCGATGGTGTACGCGCCCGCGAGCTTCGACTCCAACCTCTCCTCCTTGTACAGCTTCAGAAACTTCTCAATGAGCGAGGTCGTCACCCTGGCGTTGATGTCCGAGAGCGTCCTGTCGAGCTCCTGGATGTCCATCAACCGCTGATCGGACGCCGCCGCCTGCTTCTTGGCCAGACTGCATTGCGAGCACCCGCACTCGAACCCCCACGCCAGCTTCGCGCGGTGTTGCCTCTCGGACCGCACGCCCAGCTGGTCGAGGTACGATATCGTGAGCTCTTCGCCCGACTTCACCGGCCGCACGACCGTGGTCCGGTGACGTCCGTCGGCGCCGATGTGGAAGGCGACGTTGGGCCGGCAGTCGTGGTTGTATCGAGACACCTCGGGATAGTTGCCGTAGTAGTGGCCGTCACCCTGAGCGCCTCCGCCGAGGTCCATCTGGAACGAGTTGGTCTGCATGATGTCGACGACTTTGTGGCCGCCAAAGTGGCCCATCTGGCCGAGGAACGTCTCCCGTGTTGATGCCGGGAGTAGATGCGCGACGGAGTCGAGGAGAGGGTGCTGTTCTGCCGGCGGTGTCCGTTCGATGAATGCGCGATGGGCGATGAGTACTGGCGTCTTCAGCATGACTGTGTCCCCTCGGGCGAGAGACTTGTTGGCAATCATGCCCAGCCCCTTGCCCTCCACTTCGGCGACGCGAAATGATGGCTTTGAGGCACTCGGGTCGTCAGCGATCTGGAGTTTTGCCTCTATATCCTTCAACTTTTGCACATTGTCTGGCGTCGAGATGATAACCACCCCTCGCCCGGCCGCAAAGCCTCCATTGGCGTATAAGCAGTAATTGCCCGCGCATCCATGCGGTCCCGTCCATCCCAGAGGCTCATTTTGCCTCGTACTATTCCGCGAGTCCCGTTCTGAGCGATCTTCTGTTGTCGCAATTTCCCAGGTCGGACACTCCAAGAGCGACTCTTCTAGGGGCGTCCAGGGGCAGATTCGTGCCCCGCGAAGCTGCGCTTGGGCCTCGGGCGCGGCGGCGGAACAAGATGCCAAGGCGAGATATATCACAGCCAACGAGGAAAACATGATAAAACTTGATGAACGAATTCTCCATTGATTTTCTCCGGGGAACAAGAATGTTTTTGCTTCAGATGAAATGAAGTGACGTTAAAGTATCCGGTCCCAAAACATGGGATGAAGTTTGCCGGTCTTTGGTACCAAGACAGCTCCACTCGTTTCACCCACGATGCTGAAACTTGAGTGGACGAGAGATCAGCGAAACGAGGTGGTTGGCAGACTTGCGTCGTCTCATCTTTTTCTTGGGCCGCAGCGGTCTTTGGATGTCCGTCTTGTCAGGAGAAAGTCAAAATTGACGCCTGCATTGGGCCTAGTGAAGCTGGAGGAAGTGAACGAAGCACTACGAAGCCTCGATGGCTGCAGCATGTCAGTCGCATGGCTACATGCTGGAGCAGTTTGTCTCGTGATATTTTCGATATCCCATGTGGAACCTTCTCCTAGGCCTGCATTGCTATGATCGTAACTGCCGCTGTGTGTTTCCGCGAAGTTCCCGTTGTCGTTGTCATTTCGGGAGATGCCAAGAATGTCCATTTCTCAGCAAGCCTCGATTTGACACGATCAACTAGACGTCGAGTTTGCTTTGCTGCATCCTCTTCCAGCAACACCTCGGCTGGTTTAACTTCCTGCGACCTGCAAATACATTCCCATTCATCACTGTCACTTTCTCTTGCCATCATCACTGCGTTGTAAAGCTCACTACGCTCTGTCGAAGTGGCCAGACACATCTTAGGTTGGTCTAGAGTGCCGTCAACGAACCAAGTGACCAAGACGAAGTCCTGGCCTACGGTATTCCATCCCGCGGGCCCGTCTCCTAGTATGACGATTCTGAAATATACAGCTCCGTAGAAGTCCCTCAATCCCTTAGTGAAGAAGGCAGATCTTTCAGGATCCCAAAGTCTCTGGGGGAATGCACTAACTAATTGTAATTGCGCCGGAACATACTTCCCGGCACGTATAACGTTACCAGAGATGGAGATACTTTCGTGGCAGTTCTCTAATGCGCGTGACTGGCGTGGGTTGAGGTGTTTCCTGATCAACAGACGAGTATTTGGCCTGGGATTGATACGTTGCGGCCAAGACGAATTCGTACGTATGTAGGGGCTGGACCTTACCATAGTACCATCGCCCTGGTCCCTAAGCAAGATGCAAATGTTTCCAAAATGCTCGTCGTCTCGAAGACGACATCCAAGTTCCATTGCCATTTCTTCCCAATCGTATTCGGCTCCGAAGACTTCGTTTTCGATCCGGAGGCCTTTATTCGTCATAGTGTACTTCAAATTCCATTACTACGAGATATTCAAATGCCAAAAAAAGAAGAAGAACTATATGGATCATAGGCTTGGTTACAGGTCGACATACCTCAACTGAAGTTTTCTCCGGTGCTCTCTCAATTGTTTTTGCGTGTGAGAACAACCTGGGCGATGATGCTAAAATACCAAAGTGCGTTTGCGGAATTTCGCCCGGAACAACTGGCTTTGGGTAGCTCCAGGCAAATATTGACGTGTCATGGGTCTCTCTGATGATTTCTTCCTGCAACCGAGTGAAAGCCCTTGAACCCTCGCCGTAAAGCAGTGGCATGTTCACTCCGAAGATACCTAGAAGGCAGTAGGCGAGATCTTCTTCCCTAGTCGTTATGCGGTCGGCTGCCCACGACATGCGGCGTGCGACGGGGATGTCAGGGAGCATATCTTCGACAGGATCAGTCGTATTTGTCAGGAAGTCCTTGCCGATGCCGGTTCTTTTCTCAATGTCGTCGCTCAGATCAGCTCGTGTGCCCAGGAAGTTCCAATCTTTATCATAGAACTCGACTTGACGAGGCGCAATAAGTTCTTGCAAGGTCCATCCGCGTGTGAACCAGCGAGAATCATGAAAGCGTGTTTCTGTAGCATCCCCGACGTCTGCTAAGTAGGCGTAACATATCGCTGATGTCGCGTACCACTTGAACATGGAGTTGATAGCTTCAGTAAGCTCGGTTAGATTTGTCTTGTCGATACAGCACGTGTCGATCCAGGCGTGCGAGTAGCCCTGTTCGAGAGCTAGGCGGCATGTTTTCTTGATCTTTGCCCAGCCTGGCTTGCTGGCCGTCGCCTCGGTGTTGCCAACATCCTGGAAGCTCGCCTCGCCGGATTCCCATGTATGCGACAATATCGCATACCTTTCGGGCATCGATAATCCATAGTGTTCCTCAATTTCGAGGCTTGTACAGTTGAGAAGTTTCATGTCGTTCCAGCGTGTCGAAGTTGGAACAAAGCAACTGACTGCGTCAGTGAAGCCTGAGCTTCGATGTTGGAGAACAGAAGATAAGTAATAATCTCCTCAGCCTGGCTATGGAAAACGACCAGCTGTGGTGTGCCTAGCGATGCGGCACAGGCACAGTACAGCCACGCTGCCTTATCTGCCGGTGCAATGCAGTGTGACGAAAAGCTGCCGGGAGGATTAGCGAGGCTTACCTGCCGTAAGATCAACATGCAGGAGGCAGCAGCCGATCATGAACCGCCGTATCAATCCAATGTCACAGGCTGAGGAAAGGCTGGACTCTTTGATGGCTTCAATTGCAGTATTTGAGACGCATCACGGCCGCGATTATATGTACAAATTTGAGCCTTCTTGGCTGGTTCGTGCTGCATCCTCCGCAACTGCCGCTCCTTCGCATATGCGGCACCCTGCAGAAAGCGATGCGGCCAAGACATCGCGGCCACAATGATGGGCTGCGACTTTTGTTGCGAAGGTAGGTGAACGACTGCGAAGGCATGCGATGCTGCCGTTCGGCGTGGATCCCAACCGGCTCGGTCTTCGTACGCTCGACTAACCCTCCAGGATGGGCCATCTGGTGACTTGGCTCCCGACGGATTCATTTGGGGCTCTCAGGATGAGGGCTCTTGCGCTTGAGATTCTCTCTCTTTGGGGCCTCAACTTGCAGGCTCTCCTTCGGCTTCTCTCTTGCATCCGCCTTTGGACCTTCTTTCTTTGAACCAGGCTTTCTCCCGTAGACCGAATAGCCATACCAATACGCATGCACGCCCAGGTTCTTGACATCCTGCCTTACTTGGGCACCAAAAATAATGACCTCCGCTGGCTTCCAACCCATCACGCGGGTCAGCAAGGCCATCGCCATGCCTTCGATCCCGGGAAGCAAGGAGGCCTGCACCCAGCTGCCGATTTCCTGTAACCTCGGATCTTGAGGCCAGGGCGACGCCGGCATCTTCTGCTTCGTCACCGTCACGTTCTCGAAACCAACCCGCTTGAGAATGTCCTCAAACTCTGACGTGATGGTGAGTGAACGCCCCATCCTCGCAATAGCCTCGCACAAAAGCGACGACCACTTGTACAGGGCGTGGTCTTCCGTCAAGGTGCCGTCGTCGCATGCGACGGGGTAGAGGTTGTCGTGAATTTCAAAATATCCGCCCGGCTCCAAATTCTCAAAGGCCTGCTTGGCAATCCATTCCCAGTCGTTGAAGCAGCCGATCATGTTGCGGGAAAAGACAAAGTCGAATTTTTCCGGCCAAGCCCACTCTTTCTCGAGGTCGTCAATCTCGAACTGGCAATTGGGCGGAACGTACTCGGGCTGAATAGGGCTCAGATCCACGCCGATGACTGTGGCGGTAGGGTGTTCATCAGCATAGTCCAATGCCCAGATGCCCGTTCCGGTTCCTAGGTCGAGCACTCTCTTGGCACCGTTCTTCTTGGGGCACAGGCAGAGCTGTCCATCCCACACGACAGTCCACATGTGGTTCGCGATATCCAGGCGTTCCTGCTCAAGGTCGTCATTCGGGAGGACGTAGTGACCGTCACTGAAACGGTGGTAGGTGCGTCCATTTTCCCTGCGGTAGTCCAGGATGCTGGCTTTCAGCGATGCGGTGGATGCTCCATCGTCATCGTCGTCATGTTCGGGTTGGGTGTAGTACGGGATCTCGAACCTGAAGTCGTGGTCGGAGCCCGCTCCGAAGGCAACAGCCTGAGCTTCGGGCTGGGTCTCCAAATGACCGACAGGCTGAGTCTCACCGTGGGACTCGGGCTGGGTCTCGGGCTGATCCTGGTGTTCTTGGGCCATCGTGTGTCCCGGCCGCAACGTAGTAGTCGAGATTCCTTAGCCGTGAGCCATCACACGTCGCGACTCCTGAGTCTGAAGGGCCTCTTCTGTTGGTTGCAACTGGAGAGTTGTGCTGGGCACATCCCTTCCCAATATTCCCTGTAAGTTGATCCATCTCCATTGGGTGCTCCACTTTATTGTTTGTTCAAATTGGAGTATTTCCATTTTCCTCAGCTTACCATCCCCGGTCCGGCGACCTTGCCTTTCGGGTCCTAGCGTCGCCGGGTGCGGACCTGGAATAACGTGCCACCGCTCAGACCCGGTCCGGCGCCGATGAGGGTCCACCGTGAACGGGGGACGGCGGAGTCCCGATGAAGCTGCCGTGGGGCTCACAAAGATGGTGTTAGCTATTCGCTAGTCCTCATTCTAACAACAGAAACTCGTCATCTTGCCGAATGTGCTGCAGTCGAGTGCTCTCCTCAGCCTTCATGTGAGCTATTCGGTGACACAAATGACAATGGCAAGGGTGCAACTGCGCTTGTGCAAAGCCTCCCGCCGCTTCAGTCTACGTAGCCATTCGGTATGTATAGTCGCCCGGACACATGAAAACACCGAAGACCGCGTCGGAATATGAATATCGCGAAGGAGCCGTTCCCACCGGCACATTGTCTCAGTCCTAAGTGGATATCTCATCTCAGTCAGCACACGCGTCCGGCCACGTGTTCACGCAAGAAGCAGATAAGATGTGATCTGGCGGAAAAATGGATTCGGCGAGGTGAAACAGGGAGTCGAAAACACGCAGATGAAATTGTGGATTAGGGTGCTGAATTAGACTTTTGCGTACTGAGTCAAGCCGCTGAGGCTGGTGCATGTTGGCGCCGGCACTGACGGGGGAAGCGAAGACGATTGCGATGATGGGGCATGATTTGCAGTAGTTTCCTCGAGGATTGAGACCGATTGAAGCACAATGAATGAAAAATCTCAACATCAATGTCGTTTCGTTTGATCAAGGGTCTCCACGGGCGGGGAGATCCAAGATCCACGCCTCCAACAGGTCACAGTGTAGCCAATAGGTAGCCTCAGGTAGTTGTTCTAGGTGCAGCTCCATGGTGGTTCAGTGGAGCATCAGCCTCAATGGCGCCACAGGAGCTCAACAGGACTCCCTTGGCCCGTGCGCAAGGATGGGGCGGTGCAATTCCCAGGCTACGAGAAATTCCATTCAGCGAGCGAAGGGGCCAAAACTTACCCAAGCAGGCCTTCGGGGAGATACCTAACGGATACCTCACGAGCAAAGGGCACACGACAGCTGAGCGTCAATCTTTTACGACAATCTGCTCATCCGACTTTTTGTCCCCATCGGCAGGACTGGACTGACACCCGCCATCGTCAACGGCACCGGAGACCCATTCAAACCGCCCCTTGGCCTGTACACCGGGTCCCCCAAAGCACACCTAAACCATTTCAGCGCACCTCCCAGCTGCCACCAGCTCCCTCGCCCGATCGCCGAGATAGGGAGAAGGACGAGCAAAAAAAGGCGCCTCGACATCACGACCGAGCGTCACCAGCCTTACCACGCGAGGCCAACCTCCCAACACCCGCCGGTCTCTATTCCATCACTTTTCCATCAGGTGCACATTCGCGCGCCGTGAACTAGTCCCAAGCGGCTCACCTGCGACGACCGTTTGACCTAGCCCTCCCGCTTCTGGTCAATCCCTTTAGCCAGCCTTACCCTTTTTTGCCCCCCATTGACGACAACCCCACGATACCCCTCTAACCTTTCGATATAATGTCATCCGCAGGAGGCTTGACTCGACGTCGCGGCGGCGGTGGAGGCGGCGCAGCTGCCGAGGGCGGCGAGACCAGCAACGGCGCCAGCCGGACCAACTCGACGAGCAACTCCAAGGACAGCGCCCCCGAGACGAGCTACGAGAGCGGCGAGAATGGCCACAAGATTGCCTTTGATCCCCGCGACATCAGCGAGAGCGCCGAGCGCAGCAAACAGCCCAAGCTGACCCTGATGGAGGAGGTCCTGCTGCTTGGGCTCAAGGACAAGCAGGTTCGTCGGCAGCAAGCTCTGGCATCACGACCCAATCGAATCCTCGTCGCTAATTAACTTTTTCCCACCCTGCAGGGTTACCTATCATTCTGGAACGACAACATCTCATATGCCCTGCGAGGATGCATCGTCATCGAGCTCGCTTTCCGCGGTCGCATCAGCATGCAGAAGGATGCCTCGAGAAGGCGCTTCCCGCTGGCTGACCGCGTCATCGAAGTTATCGACGAGACCCTGACCGGCGAGGTGTTGCTCGACGAGGCATTGAAGATGATGAAGCAGAGCGAGAAGATGAGCGTGAGCTCCTGGATCGACCTCATGAGCGGTAATGCCTCCCCCTTTCCTCCCTGGGAACAAGCACCACGCTGTCCACTCGGCCATAGAACCAGGAGCTGACGGTGACGCAAACAACAGGAGAGACCTGGAACCTGATGAAGATCGGATACCAATTAAAACAGGTGCGCGAGCGTTTGGCCAAGGGACTCGTCGACAAGGGCATTCTCCGCACCGAGAAGCGCAACTTCTTGCTCTTCGATATGGCGACCCACCCCGTCGCCGACGGAGGTGCCAAGGAGGAGATCCGTCGCCGTGTCCGTAACGTCTTGACCCAGCGCACCGTAGTCCTCCCGGCATCCCAATTCCTGCCCGAGAACCTCGAGTTCCGCTACGTCCGTACCATCGCCATGGTCTGCGCTGCCTACGCCGCCAACGTGCTGGAGAATGCCCTCAGCACTCTCGGCCACGAGGCTCGCGAGCGTGCCTTTGCCCAGACGGACGAGCTCCTCGCCGACTACAGCCAGTGGCCGTTCGGAAAGAAGGCCACCGGCAACGGCATCGGTGCCAACCTGCCCCAGGTTATTCAAGAGGTTCGTAACACCCATTTGCCGCAATAACACGAGCTCACAATTCGCAGGAGGTCAGCAAGGGCAAGGACAAGGAGCTGCAACTAGAGGTTGTTGCCGCTTGCCTCAGTGTCTTCACCCGCCTCGACTCCCTCCTGTAAACTAATTGACCGACTCGAACGATAAGCGCTCCGCTGTGAGGCCGCCTCCCGGCAAGCTGCAGCTAGTTGAGCGCAAGCTCGGGCATCTCCTTTCCAATCCTATTCGCACCTAGACGACACACTATCGAAACGCCGCAGCATCCAGCTCCCCCAATCTCCATCTTCGAACCCTCACGAGAAATGATGAAACAAAGCAAGGAGACATGATCTTTTCGCTTTTCTTTCCCCCGAACCCACATACAAAATTTGGTGTTGCATCTAGGCATGGCGGATGGGGTGGGCTTCCAAGGGGAAAAACCCGAAAGGTGGCGCTTTTTTCTTATACATTCTCAGTTGCGCAGCCTCATGACAGGGTTCTCAAGGAAGGGGCAAGATGGAGAAAACTAAGGGAAGATGGGAAGGGCCAAAAAGAGAGAACACATGTGTAGTTGGTTGGGTTCAACTACGTCTTTTTTTCCACCGTAAGCGATCGTTTTAATGTAACTTTGAAAAAAATGTAGCGCGCGCAGGAAAGAGTGCGAGAGATGTCTGTTCCAGTCCATGCATGTCTCGGTGGTATCGTGAGGAACACTGGCGTTTTGCTTTGCTGCCGTCGTGACTGGGAACGAAGACGAAGAAACGTGCAAGGGGAAACGTAATTGTCATGGCTAGAACGATTTTGAAGAATGCATTCATGGTCCCTCCGACGCCGCCATCCCCTTTTTTGTGTAGAAATACAAAATTCGTTCCCCCTAAACGCCGTCCATCCGTAGATGATGCTCGAAGACCCTCCTCCACCTCGCCCAGGATATCGATTAATTTTTGCCTCCCCCACACCGTGCCTGCCTGCGCGGCTTCATTCCTCACTTGTTCTCGTGACCTTTATTTCTTCTTCTTGCCGCCACCGAAGCTGCCCTCGAACCCGGGGCGCGCCTTCTTCGCGCCGCCGCCGACCTTCTTGCCGCTCTTGCGGCCCAGCTTGTGTGCGAGCTTGTCATCCTTGCGCTTCTTGATGTTGTCGTCGCGCTTCTTCTGCTTCTCGCGGATGGCCTTGGCGACGCCGTCGCTGCGCTCCTTCCATGCCTTTTCGCTCTTCTTCTTGGTCTGCTCCTTGCGCTTGACGGCCCTCTTGAGTGCGCTCTCGTCGTCGCGGATCTTCTCGCCCTCGGCGCGCCGCCTGGCAATGAGCCACTGCTCCTTCTCGGCGATGTCGGCCTGCTTCTCCTTGTCCAGCGCCGCGAGGCGCTTCTTCTGGTTCTGGATCTTGATGAGCGCCGTCTTGGGGTCCGAGGGACCCTTCTTCTTGTGCGAATTCAGCGCGTGCGAGAGGTCGTGCGACAGCTTGGTGCCGTCCTCAAAGGCGACGCGACCAAAGGCGTAGTTGGCCGGCTCGTCGTCGCGGTCGAGGTCGATGCGGGGCGACATGACGCTCGGCGAGTTGGAGGCGAGGGCCTCCTCGCGCTTGGCTTCCTCGGCGAGCTTGGCCTGGCGGCGGAGCTCCTTCTTGTGCTCCTTGCGCTGGTTCTGTTTCGCGCGGCGAGCCTCAATGAGCTCGGCGCGCGTGCGGATCGGCTTGCCGTCGGCGCCGTCGGCCTTGCGGGCTGCGCGGAGGGCTTCTATTCTCGCGGCGAGGCGTGCGCGGAGGGCTGAGGTGTCGGCGGGGAGCTTGATGTGCTTCGGCTTCTCGGAGGGCGGCACCGTGGAGCTGGTGGAGGTCGTGGTGCTCGCGGCCTCAGTGGTGGTGTTGGGGGCAGCATCAAAGGTGGGCGATTGCGGTGTCGAGTCGCCGCTGGCAGAGTCGGCGGCGTTATCCATGCCGGCGACGTCCAGCGGGCGCAGGTCCTTGCTCTTGGAGGGCTTGTCATCATCATCGGTTTCCTCGTCGACGGTCTCGTAGGCCTCCTCCTCCTCGTTTCTGTCGTGGTTGTTTCCGGCAGGCGCGGCGTCCGTCGACTCGGCCTTCTTCTGTTGCTTCTTAGGTGCGGCCTTCTTTGCCACCTTTGCAGGTTCCGACGGCTTGCTCTCAGCCGCCTCCTCTGCTGGTTCTTCGCCAGTGGCCTCCGCCTTGGCCGCCTTCTTAGCCGCCTTCTTCTCCTTCTTCTCCTGGCGCTTCTGCGTCTTGGCCTCCTTCTTCGCCAGTCTCATGAGCTGTGACTGGGACATTTCGGCGGGGTTGGCGTCGTCAATCGTGTCGATCGGGTCGGCAGTCTTTTGCTTCTTATTGTCCTTGCTGCGGAGTCCCTGGCCAGGAAGCTCCCTCTGGACGCCAGGGATCGGCTCGTCATCGTCCTCCTTGTCCTCCTCCTCCTGCATATCCTGCAGCTTTCTCTTGCTGCGCGCCCGCTCGTCCATGACCTCCTTGGCGTTGCGGTTCAGCTCGCTGTCGGGGTCCAGCTTGGCCGTCTTTGCGGCTTTGGCCTCAGCCTTTGTCTGCTTCTTCTTTTTCCATTGTTCCTGTGACGGAAGAACCGTGTAAGCTTGTGTCGCGATAGCTCGGAGATTTGATCAAGCGCGGACGTTGGGGTCCGTTGCCACTTGGGAGGCATCCGTCAGGCAGGGCAAACGTACAGAGTTGTCTTCCCCGTAATACATTTTTGCCGGAATCAGAGACAAAAGACCATCAAAGGCCTTTGAGTGCTCGCGCAGGCGGTCCTACATTGAGTGTCAATGCCGCTGGCGTCAAAAGAAGTAATCACCACCACCAGCTGTTTTTTCCCATGCAGTTGGCGGGGCACGGACTTTGACGAACCTGCAATGAAGCGTCCGCCATCTTTTTAACCTCCTGTTGCTGTGGATGCAAAGAGAATATGTCTACTGGAAGTAAGAATAATCTTCGTTCGCCGGGCCGCAAGGGTTGGAGGGGTTGTTGCCGAAGGGTGAGAGTGTTCGCGGCTGGGCGGTGCAGGACAACTCTACTCGGTGAGATGAGCTTTGGCTGGCTGGCGGTTGCGGGCGGACTGGCTGCGAATTTTCGGGCGTTCGAAATTTTTTGGACTGTGGAGAAATCGCTTATGCGAAATCTTGGCACTTTTCTGCCAGCTAAAACACTCCATTTTCAGGGGCGGTGAGTGCGGGACCCGCCCCGCAATGATTTAGCGCCCCGATACCTGAATGTCTTTCGCTGGTCGGGGCCCAGAACTACAAGCCTTCTCGGCAGGACCTTGTTTGCACTTGAAACATCTGCCTGGGCGACGCTCAGAATCATTGACGGCTGGTTAGAAAATGCTTTAGCAACTAATACTGCATGTAGTACACATGCCTTGTTTGCAGTTCCAGCGCGAAACGCCTCTAGCAATACAATTGAACTCCGTAAATACCAGCAACTCTTTATCGGCGTTTCCTCTCAGTGTAGGCCTCTAGGTGGACCCGGTCGTGGTTCCGGTCCGTCCAACAAATCAGTCCGCCAAACGCCGCTCTTCCGGGATCCCATGCCGTCCCAAGCCGTCCTCGAACAGTAATACCGTGCCAAACCATGTCAACCCAAATAACGTCAAAGACCAGGACAACGCGTATCAACATTCAACGCAGGCTTGTAACCTCGTCGTCCAGAACCCGTGGTCTTTCTATAGTTGCATTGCAACAGTTGTCGTTGATGATTGCTGCAAATCCGTAATTCTCATCGTCAGATGTAGCATTTAAGCTCCAGCCATTCCAGCCGCAAAGGAAGGTGTTTGAGGCTGAAGCGAGTAACCGCTGGCGGCCTTGCTGAGCTCGGCTTGGCGCTCTCTCTCGGCCTTTTCGCGCTCTCGTTGTTCCTTCTCCGATTTGGTGATGCGTGGCTTGCGCGTGAGGGAACCGCCGCGAGATCCACGTCCGCCTCTGGAACCCGGGCCACCGCCGCGGCCAGTGCCTCCTTCGCCGCGAGTGGTTCCGCCACGGCCGCCGATACGACCTCCTCTGCTGCCGCGACCGCGCTTGGGCAAGCCGTTCTCTCTGCGATGTGTTAGTGAAACGTCCTCAAGTGACATGCTAGAGAGGACATACCTTAAGTTGTCAGCTGGCTTCTCAGGTTCCTGCACCAGGGGTCCAGAGTACACAAAGAAGCCGTCTCGACTGGCCGCAGCCTGCTGCTCCCACAGAAGCTCGGAGTCGTCGACAAAGTCATCGTCCTTGTCGTATTCGTCCTCCTTGAAATTGCGCTTCTTCTTCTTGGGTTTCTCGGGCTCGGCGCCGCTAGTCATGCCGCCCATCTCGACGTTGCTCGCCTCTTTATCCGAGTCCTCGGACATCTCGTCGCCAGATTCCTGGCCTGACGCCGTCTTCTCCAAGGCAGCCGATGCAGCGGCGATTCTGGCCTTGCGGTCCCGCTTCTCGGCCAGGCGAGGGTGGAGAGCATCCCATCCGTACTTCTCCTCGGCCATACGCATGACGTTTACGTAAATGTTCGTGTCGCCCGGCTTGATGGGGATGTCGAGAACGATATCGGGCGCCTTGTACTCCTTTCCGGTAGACTTGCCAAAGTCAAGGATGGAGCGGTCAGCATTGCCCTCAGGTTCGTCGAGAGCGCTCATCTTTGGTGACGAGACGCCTGACTTTTGCGGCTTCTGCTTCGGTGATGGCTTCTTGCTGGCTACCGATCCGGCAGTGGATAAGGCTTCCCTAGGCTTGTCCGCCTTTGAAGGCAACGGCGGGGGAGCAAGCGATTTTTGCTCTGGCACCGGTGGCTTGGAGATTGTCTGGGGCGTTGACCTGACCGGGAATGATGGCGACGCCGGTAATGATCCGGAGTCTTGCGGGCGAGATTGCGTTGAGGCGCGGAAGCTCTGGTTGGGGGAGGCTACGGTATGTGTGGGCTCGACAAGGCTGGCGATGGACGGGGATGCGCTTGGCCGCGCTACAGTCTGCGCAGGAGGTCGTGGAGACGAAGCACTGCCAAAGATCTCTCTGATGGGGTCGTAATTACCGCGAATGGGGTCGTAGCTTTGTCCGCTGGTACGCGTGGGCAGAGACGCGCTTTGAGGCTTCGATTCGGGCTCGGGGTCGGAGTTCAGAATGCTCTGCATGGAGCGTGGAATGTCCTCTCGTTTGGGGACCTTTTGTGCCGTGTGTTCGGGCTGGGCAGAGCTCGGTCGTGAGTCGAAGTTGCTGACGAGATCTGTAATCTTGGCTTGTCGGGACGGGGGCGTCGCGGATGAGGCTGCCGCAGCGAGGGATTTTGAATCCGACCCGGCATCGGCATCCTGGGCAGGCGCGGATTTTCTCTTACGCTGAATCGGGGGCGCGTTGGGGTCGCGAGGTTTCCTGGGCCGGCGCACCTTGGGCGGCTCATCTGGGTTCTTGGGCTTAACTGTCGAGCCCGGCTTGCGACCGGGCTTCTTTCTGGGCAGACCAGCGGCCGTCAAGCGGACCTCAGGCTGGGGTGGCTCGTTACCCGACAACACGCCGAAGCGCGGCTGCGAAGGGTCGACAATGATCTCATCCATGTCCATATTGTTGTTGGGTCGACTTCGCAGAGGCGAGCCGGGTTCTGAAATTGAGCCGGAAGGTGGTGACGAAAGATCTGGCGATGAGCTGTCGCGCATATCTAGCTCTCCTCCACCACCAAAATGACCGCGCCGGAGTTGACTCTAGATAACTAGGTCTTCTGCAGGGGTGCACCGCAAATCAATTACGGAAAAAAATATAGATGCAGCTCCCGGATGTCTCTAGTAGCGACAGCTGCAGAAGCTGCAGTGCATTGGAGAGAGTGGTGAGATTCGTTGTGCTGCGGGTTCCCTTGGTAGGGCGTCGTGAATGACCTCACTTTTTTTGTCAGGTACAAGGGCGCGTGTTGCAGTGCGTTTGGCGTTGGGCGGTGTCGGATTGGCCGATTTGGGGGTGTGGTGTCGGGGTAGGTATGTGGAATTATGTAAGGTGGACTAGGTTGGCTAAGGCAGGAGAGAGGCTGCAGCAACAGATGAGCAGTTGGTCACCTGTGGTGTGGCCGTGCGGAGTCGCTGGGGTGGGAACTCGTGAATAACCTCAAGAGCTGTCCGAGACGTGTTTTTTGACGACAGTCGACGCCGTTGAGGTCGAAAAATCGATGAAATCGGGATCGATGTGGGGAAATGGAGACCGTCAAAAGATACAGCTTATTGAGCTGCAGCGAATGATGGTCTTTTTGCGATGTCGACGATGGGCGCAGACGTCGAAATTGATGAGTTTGGTGTTGCTGCAGTCAAAATTGCAGTGTCGTGGGCAGTTGTGAGAAGGGAAAAGGAGGAGGGAAATGGGAGCGGCGAAGAGGAGATGGGGATGGCTACGTTTTTGGGGGGAACAAGATTTATTTTTTGGGCCGACATTTGGCTGCTGCGCAAGACGAGAAAAACGGGGCACCGAGCAGACGTGGATGGCCTCAGCAGGCGTGAATGGCAAGGGAAATTTTATTATTAAACCCGAATTAGAGATCCGGACTAGCTGGGGGGCACATCGATGGGATCAGATGGCTTCAGTACCACGAGGAACGTGGACGAGGACCAGGAGGACGGGGGCGGGCCATGGGGCTACGTTAGGAAGAACCGC
>JABGLZ010000737.1:4842-81572 GCA_014705045.1 Colletotrichum theobromicola | reverse complement strand
GCGGGGCAATTTTTTTTTTTTTGGGGGGGGGGGCTTGCCTTTACTACCGTCTGCCGCAGCTGCCCGCAGCAGTACTGGGGAGTTGCCGCCGAACGGACTGGACCTCTGATGCGCCTCCAAAATCCAATCCCACCCACCATCGTCGCCGACCCAAGTCACCTCGTCCAAATCTCGCGCTCCCCAACCCATGCGAAAGCCAGCCACCAAGCTGCAGCTGCACCGCCCAATGCTCCTCGATCCTTGACATCAAGCTCATTTTTCGCTTTGTTAGTCTGTTAGTCAATTCGCGAATGTAGCAGTTCCACGCCAACGATTTCTTCCGCAAAACCTCTTTGGCGCAAACAACGCCAGCCGACCTCCCCCCCAGACGAGGAAAAAAAAAATCTACGAAGAAAAAGAGCAACACCACCCCCACCACGAACATTCCTTACGTTCGACTTCGTCTTCTCGCTAGGAACGCTCTCTCTCCGCGATACCCACGAGCATATAATCCTCAACCACACTCGACCCGACACACACGCATAGATCGCCACCCGGCCGCAGACAAAAAGCCGGCCGTCGCAATGGCTACGACCCCAGCGGCCCCCTCCCCCGCCGCCACGACGTCGAGCACCGACTCCAAGCTCGACGTCTGGAAGGAGAGCCTCTACGACGCCTTCCAGAAGGCCGGCGACGAGAGCCACCTCTTCACCCAGTACGACATCCTCGACTTCGAAGTCATCCCCAACCGCGACACCGTCACCCTCCTCAAGGTCCTCCAGAGCCTCACAAATGACCGCCTCCTCATCGTCGCCCAGTCCCAGACGGGCCTCGCCTGGCGATGGCGCTCCGTCGAGGATGCAGACAAGCAAGTCCCTCCCACCCCCCTCCTCCTCCTCCCCCAATGCACTCTCCTCTACTCTGCCTCGCCCAATTCCCACGATAGCTAACACGCCCTCCTCCCTTCCAGGTACAAACTCTGCTCGACAGACGAACAGCGCATGGTCTACGAGGCGATCGACGAAGCAGGCGGCGACGGCATCTGGTCCAAGACGATCCAGCACCGCCTCAACATGCACGACTCCGTCCTCAAGACGGCCCTCAAACAGCTCCAGGGCAAGGGCCTCATCGCCCCCTTCAAGAACGTCGAGCACCCCAACAAGCGCATGTTCATCAAGGCCTCCATGCGCCCCTCGGAACGCGCCACCGGCGGGCCCTGGTTCACCGACTCCGCCCTCGACGAGGCCTTCATCGAGGAGCTGCAGCGCGTCATCTTCGACCACATCAAGCGTAAGAGCACCTACCACAGCACCGGCACCTCCTCCTCCTCCGCCGCCTCCTCCTCCGCGGCCCGCACCGCCGTCCCCAAGAAGGGCGTGCTCAAGGGCGGGCTCGAGAACAAGTCCAAAAAGAGGTCCGCGGGCGAAATCTCCGGCGGCGACGACGATAAGACGTCCGTCCCGCCCGCCGTGCAGCAGCCTCCTCCCCCCGCTCCTCCCAAGCGCGAACCCGCGTGCCTGCCCCTGCCGGCCGGTTTCAAGGAATACCCCACCGTGCGCGAGGTCGCGCGCTTCATCTCGCAGACAGGCATCACCACCGACACCATCCTCGGCGAGGAGGACGTGCAGAAGCTCATCGACGTGCTCGTCTTCGACGGCCTGGTCGAGCCCATCCGCGTGGCCGGACGGCTGGGCTACCGCGTCTGCAGGGCCCCGCGGCAGAGCCTGACGGGCTGGGCGGGACGCCAGGAGGGCGGCGCCGACGAGGGCGGGCCGGAGCCGTATGTGAACGGGTACACGGAGGCGCCGTGCGGGCGATGTCCCGTGTTTGAGCTCTGCGAGGAGGGCGGGCCGGTGAGCGCGAGCAATTGCGTGTATTTTCAGCGGTGGTTGGGGTTGGAGTGATTCAGAAGAGCGTGAGAGAAGAAAAAGAAACTTGAGGAAAAAACACACTTCAATGGCTGGAGCTAGCTGGGCTTTGGGAACGAATTTCGCATCACGGTAGCATTGCATTGGCGTTGGCACAAAAAGGACACACGGGCGGTACGGGTTCAGAGGTAGATATTTTAATCCTCCCAAGCGGAATGAATAGCTTTGGCAGTCGGGCTGACTGTGGAATATACCATCCTATACTTGACATGGCAATTGGCTTTACGCAGCTCGTGAGTCCCTCAATATTCCATGCATAATACGAAGAGTAGTCGACAATGTTCACAAATTACGGTAGACACAACAGGCAGGTTGGCAGCAACTTTTGTCTTGACTTGCTAACTATCAGCAGTGATGCCGAACTACGCCAAGACGCGCAACGGCGCGCTTTCCCAAGTTTTCACCAAGTCCTCCATCTTTCCCTACTAGCTTTCGCTTCTCTCGAGGCTACTAAATGGCAGAGTCGGACCTAAACGCACAAAGCACGAGCGAGGGGCAGTTTACAACTGGCCAGAGGCGACAATGGTGGGGCGCTTGCCGTAGCGGACGGTGCCGGAAGAAGAGCCGGTGGCCTCAAGGGCCTTGACGATCTTCAGGGACTGGTCGTCGGCAACCTCGCCGAAGACGACGTGGCGGCCGTTGAGCCAAGAGGTGACGACGGTGGTGACGAAGAACTGGGAGCCGTTGCTAAGGGAATTGTTAGACTGTGTTTGGAGGATGAGTGGACAAGAGAAAGCTTACGTGTTGGGGCCGGCGTTGGCCATGGAGAGCAGACCGGGCTTGTCGTGCTTGAGCTGGAAGTTCTCGTCGGCGAACTTCTCGCCGTAGATGGACTTGCCACCGGTGCCCTGGAAAGTGTGAGCTGGTTGTTCCGGTTTTGAGGATGGAGAAGGAGACGTACGTTGCCACGGGTGAAGTCACCACCCTGGAGCATGAACTCGGGGATGATGCGGTGGAAAGAAGAGCCCTGGTAGCCGAAGCCCTTCTCACCAGTGCAGAGAGCACGGAAGTTCTCGGCGGTCTTGGGGACAACGTCGTAGAAGAGATTGAAGGTGATGCGGCCGTTCTGGACTGTTGATGGGTGGTTGGTCAGCAGAGCTCAATTGACAGTGGCGGGGGCGTTGGCGAGGGGTTGGAGGGAGCAAAGTTTGGGCTCAGGTGGGGTGATTTGATGGTGCGGACAATGCTCTGGAGTGAAGCATTGAGATGCGCATGGCTTCCATAGGAGGGGTGATGATGGTCCATGATGGGATCTGATGGAAGGAGGGAGCTCTTACCCTGGACGTCCTTAGTAGGCTTGTTGGAGGCGTCGAGGACGGGACCCTCCCACTCGAGGTCGAAGTAACTACAGCAACAGTATTAGTATGGCGTCATTGACAGCTTGCGATGCTCGTGTAGAGCATCACGAAGGCATCGTCGAAGGAGAAGAACTTACACCTGGGGACCAGACATGATGTTGGATGCTGAGAAGAATCTGACGGATGGCTTGGTGGTAGATGCAGACAGAGGAGTTGCACGGAGAGGTTTGATGAGGGTGGAAGGTCGAGAAAAGGGCGAGGGTGAAACGGAGAAGCAGGCGAGGTTATGGCGGGGTAGGAGGGGTCGCAAAAGGGTTGGTCTCATTTTTTCAACAGCTGGTGGAGGGGTTTATTGTTAGCGCAGGAGCTCCCCACTGCGGGTGCCGGAAGAACCAATGAGAAAGCGCAGAAGGGGGGCAAAGAGGGGCGTATTTAGTCACGTGAAGTCAGCTGTTGCTGAGATCACTGGGAGAAGGTACAAGGCAGGGAGTACCTGCCAATCTTCGGCGGTAGGTACCTCCACTTTGTGCTTGACGTCGTGGTTGCGACGGGGGGGAAGGCAGGAAGGGACGTGGCGGCGGCGGCGGGGGTGAGTGAGGGAACGGACGGAAAGAAAAGGGAAGGAACGAGGGGCAAATGGGTGGTGACGGGAGTGAGGCGGTACCTCCGTCTGTTTACCGTCTGCTGCGCTTGCACTGGCGGCAGCCGCTCGGGTTGGATTCTTTTTCTTCCTCTCTCCCCTTCCGCTTCTCTTTTGCCTCAGCTTCGAGTCTGGACTCTGGACTGCTGGGTGGCTGGTGTCCAAGGGCTAGCTGACCGAGCGAGCATTGAGGGGAATGACTTCATCAGATCACCACCCCTCGCTACCCCAATTGGCTTAGTTCAGCGAGAAAAACACAGAGAAGCTGCAGGCAGGGAACTGCTAGAGCTCAACCATTCCAAGAACTCGTCGGCCAGACAGCCAGACAGCCAGACGAAGGGGGCCGTGATCAATTGTCTAGCAAGCCTCCAGCTGAGAAGGTACTTTGAAGCATTGGCCGATTGAATGGCGGCAAGGCGCCCAAACAAACTGCTCGTCTCATGGGCCATGGGCGGATGTACCTGCAACGCCCTGCCAGCAGCTTGGCATCCGGCCCGGCACCTGGATGAACTCTCGCTGGAAGGCCGAGCTCAACAAAGACACAGAGACAAATACCTCGTCTCGGGCAGAGCTCACCCAGCCAGCCAGCAGAGCCATTGAACACCCCGGCGCGGTATAGGTAGGGCAGGCGAATGCACGTCAAACCCAAAAGACGGTGCCTATTGGAGCGACAGAGGGGCGGGGAGGGGAAAGACAGAGACAGCAAGCTGGGAACTCCACGTCCAGTCGAGTCGCGGTCGACGGACCAGGTGCTGGGACTCGTCGGCCAAGTCACCGTCCCCCACTGGCCCACGTTGCCCTTGACACCCTTCAACTCTCGGAACCTCGTGGAATCTTTGGGACTGGGAAGCGGGGATGGGGTTGGACGCGGTGAGCTGCGGACTGCGGACTGCGCATTCGCATTGTACCTCCAAGTCTGCAGACTGGGTGGATGGCACAGCAGCAACAGCGGTGGACAGACCATGACGAGACAAGGCGACGCGATAGGACAGACAAGCCGAGCCGGCAAGAGAGTGTATCGGCATCGACAATGGCAGCGAGGAGGCGATTGCACCATTCGTCTGTCTCGGCGTCTGTGTCATGTTGCCCGGAGGCCATGTCTCCCTCTCTGTCTGTTCTGCTGCCGCTGCTACTGCTGTTACTGTCACCGCCGGTGTACCTAGCCAGCCATGCTTGGAGCTATCCAAGATGCCGGCCAGCTTGGGAAGCTCAGGCCGGGGGTCAGAGGTGCAAGACGAAGGAGCTGGGGGAGCTGGAGGAAAAGCCACAGGTTTGAATCTGACAGTTCAGTCGACTTGCATGAACCGCCCCAAGCCGTCTGGCCAGCTCCGTGGTGCTCTGGTTTTTTGTGTGTGCACGAGAGCTTTCATGTGGAAATGGGAGCTTTGGAAAGGAAACGCGGGGAGACGACGAAAGGAACCGTTCCACATACCTCAATGAGCAGGATCACACGTTTGGGAAATAGTACAGGTGCAGGATTGAAGAGATTGGTGATACACAGGAACCAGAGACGAAGACCTGATGCTGCTGATGGAGAAGACTCTATGTTTCTACGTTCTCTAGGAGGAAAAACTTTTGGTGAGGTCAGGGACCGACGGCACGGCACGCCAGCGCGGGCAGCCTGAGGAACGACCAACGAGAAGGACGAGTCTCAGCGTGCCAGGTGGCAGTGACAACTAACAGCCGGCAGTTGAAACAAGCAGCAGGTAAGATACCTAAGGTGCACGGTCTGGTGGCAGCCGCCCCGGCAGCTCGCTCTCCACTGGACACTCGGAGCTCTGCCGGCAGCGGGAAGGAAGCCACGAGTCCACGACAGCTCTGAGCAAGCGCGGCAAAAAGCAACAGCTCTTCCTTCAGCTGTCGGTTCCTGCCCGCCCTGCAATTAACCGCAGCCTTTGAGGCAAGAACTCTGATTCTGCACTGGCTTCTCCTTTTGTTCCTCCTCATGAACTTGGAAAGAACTGAAACCTAATTGATCAAAAATACGCAATGTGTCCTGAGAATAACGCGTCGAGAAACACTGGCTGTTCCGGATCGAGCTGCACCTCAGCCAAGCCGCAGCTTTGCCGATGCAACATCCCCGTCAGCCGGGGGGGAGCTGTCTCCTTCCCTCACAGTCTCACTGCTCTTTCCCGCGGAGCAAGCTTACCTCATCACACGTGATTCCGACCCATCGCCCCTTTCCTTTTCCCTCCTCAGGCTGATTCAATCTCATTGGAAGGACCATTGCCAATTAATCGAGGTACGTACCCCCTGCCGCCGCGCCGTCCGAGGCCAACCTGAGCCTGAGCCTGAAAGTTCCAGGGTGGCCAGGACTGCTTGCAGCCGCGTATCTCGCTTTGAAACGTCGTCACAAAGAACACCAGGGGGGAAACATCTTGCATTTCGACGGCGCCGTCTACCAGCTCTCCGTTGCCATCGTCAATCTCCTTAACTCGTTGCTGTCACTTCCACCGCCATGGATTGGAACCAGCTCAAAGACCAGGTCTCCAACCTGACCCTGTACGACGTCAAGGCCGGAGTCCGTAAGGTCCAGAATGGTAAAGACAGCTATCCCGATCGCGATGCCCCCAGAGCTTAGGTGCTGACCGTCCACCAGCCGTCATGAACTATACAGAAATGGAGGCCAAGGTTTGTGGCATCAAACACACAATGGCAAACGCCATCTGACATTTACAGGTTCGCGAAGCCACCAACAACGAACCTTGGGGCGCATCCTCCAGCCTGATGCAGGAGATCGCGAACGGCACATTCAATTAGTACATCACCACCCGTCAATTCAACCCCAGACGCGCCGCTAACGTCTTCAAGCGCTACCCTCAACGAGATTATGCCCATGATCTACCGCCGATTCACAGAAAAGTCCGCCGAGGAATGGCGACAAATCTACAAGGCCCTCCAGCTTCTCGAATTCCTTATCAAGCATGGCTCCGAACGTGTTATTGACGACGCCCGTGGCCACATCACATTGCTCAAGATGCTGCGCCAGTTCCACTTCATCGACCAGAACGGCAAGGATCAGGGAATCAATGTGCGCAACCGTGCCAAGGAGCTGGCCGAGCTCCTGGGCGACGTCGAACGAATCCGGTCGGAGCGCAAGAAGGCGCGCGCGACCAAGAACAAGTATACCGGAGTTGAGGGTGGAATGAGTATGGGCGGAGGATTCTCGAGCGGCAGCGGCAGCCGATATGGCGGTTTCGGCAGCGAGTCGGGTGGCTACGGCGGATACTCTGGAGGTGTATACGGCGACGGTGGCGGCTTCGGTGGCCAGGAGAGCAACGACTACGGAAGGACACAGTCGCACGGCGACAAGTTCGAGGAGTACGACGAGTTCGACGACCCTGCGGACAGACCAGCAGCCAGCTCCTCGGCGTCTCGGTCCAAGAGACCCGAGCGGGCGGCTGCCCCCAAGGCCGAGCCTCCCAAGAAGAAGGAACCGGAAGTTGACCTCTTCTCCTTTGACGACCCTGCGCCTTCCTCTATGCCGGCTCCTGTTGCGCCGACGTCTTCGAATGGCTCCGGCTTGGCTGCTTTGTCCGCAGCTCCGGCCGCCTCTAACGACGACGACGAGTTCGACGATTTCCAGTCCGCCACTCCCGCCACTGCTGCCGCTGCAGCTACACCTCTGTCCCCTCCCGTCATGACCGCGTCTTCTGCCACTACGTTTGCCGCTCCTCAGCCTGTATCTGCGCCGCAGCAGGCCAACATTGGCAACATGGTCAGCATGTCGTCCATGTCCCCAGCTCCAAGCGGCGCCAACTACTCTGCCTTCAGCACTCCTGCTGTGGCATCGCCTGCGGCACAGGCTCCCAAGCCCTCTGGCTACCAGCCGTCAGGGCCCAACTACTTTGGCTCTGTCCAGTCCGCGGCTGCTTCCCAAAACACGGGAGGCTCATTCGGCGCGGCTTCGCCTATGGCTGCGTCCAAGCCTGCCTCGACTCCCGCTGCAAAGCCCGCAGCTGCTGGAGGCGATGCTTTCGGTGCTCTCTGGTCCCAGGCCAGTGTTGGCGTGAAGAAGACAAGCACTCCCGCCGCTGGCCCTGCCATGGGCCAACTCGCCAAGGAGAAGAGCAGTGCTGGTATCTGGGGAGCTCCCGCGGCAGCTTCCTCTGCCCCCAAGCCGGCTGCCGGGTCGTCCTCTGGCGGCAACCACGGCCTGGACGACTTGCTCGGTTAAGCAAATATAATAACGGAGACGGGGAGAAAAGTCTTTTCGCGGCACCTGGCCTCATGTTGAAGAAGAGAGGCAGCCAGGTGAGGTAAAGAAGGCAACATGCTGGTAGGCTACTAGACGAGGCGTACTGGCGCGCAAAAGACTGCAACATATGAACATCTAACTGAATTTCAAAGCGAATCACAACCAGACCCATATCGTGTCTCCTGATTTTTTCGTGCTGTGACATCACCGGGCAGGAAAGCAGCCCACGTCTAACGCGTCTACAGAATCATGCGCTTGTTGACTCGGGCATTACAATTACAGGACATCACAGCCTCTGCGGCCGACAAGCAGCCTCATGCGCCCACTCCGATGGAGGTGGGGAGACGATCGAACAAAGCCCAGACCACCGACACGTCTGTCCATGAATCCTCGAATGCAAGGCCCCAACATAGAACAGGCCGACCAATGCAACACGCCCCCTTCTCAGAGCCAATGGCTTGCTTCCCAGGCATGAGGCTCTATGAAGGACACCACCTCCCATCTAATCTTGGCTGCATATATCAGTCCCAACGGCCCAGGAACGAGGCCTTCTGAAGGAACCATTCCCCAGCTAAGACATGCGGCCGGGCCGCCAGCCGCCAGGCCGTTTCAGGTGTTGACATGTTGCATCCGCGATGGGCTGTATGAAGAGGCGCCTCAGCCTCCAGCCCGTGGTCCCACAGCGGCCTCGACGAGGGCCCTTTATCTTTGCAGAGCCGGGCACAGAGGCAGGTTCGAAGATCATGACTCCACCAAAGGTCAAGGCTAGGTCGAGGCCATAGCCTCCGGGTGCAAGCAGACCCAATCAACCCCGGCTGCCCGGCTGCAGTGGTCGAAACAGACGCGGTGGTGGTGTGGCTCTTCGCGGATTCGACGTGCCATTGGACGCGCCTATTACCTCTGCACCTGGGCGACCCGTTATCTTTCCTTATCCTTGCTCGGATACCAAGACATCCATAGATTTTGCGTCATGGATTGAAATTTCAAGGTAGGGTAGGCAATGTAGGTGGCCGTCGTAACCGCGTCGCTTGTCCAACCCACGATGTCCTCGCTCCACCGCTAAGCGCCGCACCGCACCCCCGGCCCGGGCATCTCATTGGTCCCCCCCGGCGGCTCATCATACCTAGCCGAACTGCACTTTCTCCTCCGCAGGGCACCGCAGGGTCGTCTGTGGTCCGGTCCAAGGTCCCCGTCTATTCTGCGTATGCAGGTACCGTACGGCACGGGTCTGGGATCCATTTCTTGGAATCGAGAGAGGCTAGAACGCGTCTGCTGGAATTAGCAACATCAGCCTGTTGGGCAACGAACAGCAATGCATGCACCAACACATCAAATCAACAAGCAGGGCCAATTGTACTGATCTGAGTTCCTCAGTGATCGGGCGTTGATGTCCAAGATGTATAAAGAAGACCGATGCCATCCGGCGTCAAATACTTCTCTTCTTTCTCTCTCATTACAGCATCAAACAATCATCGCAGAACAAGGTCTTCTTTCTTTTTTTTTTCCTCTCTCTTTTTTTCCTTGACTCTCTTTCCTAGGTCAATTTCCTATCTCTGGGTCTCTGGGTTTCAATTCGAATTTTCCTTCGACACTTTACAGCCAACTTTCATTCACACGAAGAACGAATCGAAACGAAGCAAAAGATTCCAACACAACAGCCAACGACTCTCTCTCGTCAAGACTCATCTCACGAAAAAACACTCAGTCATTTCATTTCAAAAAAAAAACCATCTTTTCACTTTTTCCAACACAGTAACAACATAAGTCGCAATACAACGCGACTTTAACCAAATACCTTCAAAATTACCTCCTCAACCTCCGCCGCCGCCTGCATCCCCTTCCCGCCGCGCCGCTTCCCGACCCGCACGGCACTCCACCAACGCCCGAAGCTCTCCCTCGTCACCCCCGTCTCCCTCCGCAAGATGCCTTCCGCCCCGCAGCTCGGCGCCCTCGGGCACACCTTCACCGCCATGCGCGCGATGCAGTTTGCGAGCTTGATCGCCATCATCGGCATGACGGGCAACTTCATCTCCGAGATCAACGCCGCCGACGCCTCGAGCCCGAGCGTCTTGATCGGGACTCTGGTAGTTGTAAGTCAAACCCCCTCTTCCGCATCATGGATGATCCGCCACTAACACGAACAGTCCTGCATCGCAACCCTCTACATCGTAATCTCCTACATCCTCTACTACGACTCCCTCCTCCCGCTCCTCCTCGCCACGGCCCTCGACTCCGCGCTGCTCGTCGCCGTCATCGTCGTCGCCTGCACCCTCGGCAAGCCCCTCTCCTACCTCAACTGCGCCGCCCTCCCCTCCTCCTCCGGCAGCACCGCCACCTTCATGACCTCCGTCATCGCCAACTCCGCCTCGTCCACCCTCAACTACTTCATCTGGGTCGGCGCCGACCAGCGCACCTGCTACGCCGTCAAGGCCGTCTGGGGCCTCTCCATCGCCCTCTGCGTGCTCTTCGCCTTCTCCGCCATCACCGCCGTCTGCCTCTGGCGCCGTCTCAAGGTCGTCCCTCAGCCTCCCAAGGACATTGAGAACTGAAGGTGCGGCCGTGAGGGGCGCGGCTGCTACGATGCCGCCGCCGCACCCGTCTACTTCCCCCCGCCCCCGGTCAGGGAGGTCAGGGGCGGAGGGGACAGGGGCGCGACGGCATTGGGGACCGCGGCGCTGGGGAAGAAGAACCGTGGCGTGTACGACGACTACTCCTCCTCCTCTGATTCCGACTCGGAGCATCAGAGGGAGTACGAGTACGTCAAGCCGCTGGGGTCCTTCAGCTCGAGGCCGTCGTTCCCGCCGCCTCCCACGGCGCCGGTTAGGAAGGTGAAGATCGTCGAGGGGCGGGTGGCGGTGCAGCCGTTGCCCGTGCTGCCCGAGACCGTCTCGCCTGTTGTGGATACTACTGCTGTACCTTCTCCTAGGAAGAAGGGTTTTGGGGGCTTGTTGTCTCCCGTGTCTCCCAAGGACAGGTCGGGCGGCGGCTTGCTGTCGCCGACCTCGCCCAAGTCACCTCTGGAGCGGGTCAAGTCGAAGAGGAGGACGATTATGCATTTCATCGATGGGTGGTGGGACCTGGGGCTGTTGGAGCAGGAGAGGAAGAAGAGTCTTATGAGGGCTGCTTCCAGGAAGGCTTGATTTGAAACACACGGATTTACAAACAAAGGACAAAATTTTCGGGGGATTGTGGTGGGATAATTCTCGGATCAGAATGCTTTTCATGGGGGGAATTTGGGGTAATGTCTACTGCGTAGATAGAAGTTTTGTTTTTTTGGTTGGGCACACTTTTTGGTCAATGAGGCGTTTCAGGAACAATGGACGGGATAGATGCCCGTTTCTTTCTAATAAGAAATGAGAAAAATAAAACCCGGGGAAAAACGGAAATGGAGTTTCTTCTCATTGCTTAGATTCTCTCTTGCGCAAAGTGATGCGGTGGAAACTTGATGGTAAAAAAAAAGGCCGAGCAAACGGCTGCCTTTACGGCAACGACGCTTTAAAAAGAAACATCCAAAACGCCTGTTGATAATTGAAGAGACATGTACATTTGGTATCCTCGTAACATCTTTTGTTCAAAAAACATCCACATCAAACACATCAAACGCCGGGTAAGACAGAACAAGCCACAAAAGTCATCACGTCAACAGCACCGGGTGCCCAAGAACCTTGAAGCACGCCGCGAGATCCCACGTCTCGTCGATGTTATCCCGCCCCGCCCACACGTTCTCCATGACGCCCAGCGCGGCGCGGATGGACCCAAACACTTCCAAGGCGCCCATCTTGCCGACCATCTCGCGGAACATGTGCTCCTGCGCGGGGGTCGCGAGGCAGCCGATGACGCAGAAGGGCCAGACGACGGTGCGCAGGCAGACGGGGGAGTGCAGCGAGTCGAGGAGCTCGATGGTGGCGGTGACGGAGGTGGCGGTCTCCGGGCAGGAGGGCTGCCAGCCGGAGACGACGGTGGAGAGGTAGGTGAGGGCGGCGTAGGCCCAGATCTTGGTGTGGACGAGGGCGGCGGAGCGGGTGTCGCGGACCTGTTCGCTCTGGTAGAGGGTGAGCGGGTCGGGCGGGAGGCGGGTCGTGTCGGCGTGGGTCGGGTGCGGCGGCGGGCGGTCGCCGCCGCCGCAGGGGTTGCTGCTGGCGGGGCAGGCGAGCTCGGAGGAGCCGAGGAGCTGGGGGCAGTGGTTGTCCATGCAGGCGATCCCCTCGCGGAGGGCGAGCTCGAGGCAGCCGGCGCGGGAGACGAGGTGGGTCATGGAGAGGGAGCCGGCGCGGCGGGTCTCCTTCTTCCAGGCGTCGAGGGCGGCGATCTCGCCGATGAGCTGGAGGACCCAGCTCTGGCAGCCGAAGTACTCCTCGAGGCGGAGGCGGGGCTCCTGCTCGAGGCAGGTGGCGGACTCTTTGCGCGGGGAGAGGAGGTAGGCGTGGTAGCCTTGGAGGCGGGGCGGGCGCTCGAGGGCGGTGGCGGAGATGATGTCGAAGTAGAGCAGGGCGGCGGTGAAGAAGCGGAGGGCGGCCTGGTCGGAGGACCAGGGCTTGTGGGAGCCCGGGGGGAAGGTGACGCCCTGGAGGAGGGGGATGGCCATCTGCTGCATGGTGGCGTCCCAGGCGTCGGTGGTGGGGAGGATCTGGGTGAAGACGATGGTGGCGGCGTCGAGGTGCATCTGCCAGTGGTCGTTTGAGGCGAGGGTGACGTCGAAGACGAGGAGCTGGACGATGGACTCGAGGACGCGGCAGGACTGCTGGAGCTGGGAGGCCGGGGAGCCGGCCTCGTTGATGAGGGCCATGTCGGCGCGGAGCTCCTTGAGGGCGAGGTCGAGCTGGTGCTGGAGGGAGGCGACGGAGCGGATGCGGCAGGGGGTGTGCTCGACCTGGGCGCCGTTGAGGACGACGCCGAAGAAGTGGGAGGAGAGGGAGAGGGCGGTGTGGTAGAGGGCCTTGTTGTGGTTGAGGACGTTGAGGAGCCAGCCGCGGCCGCCCTCGAGGAGGGCGGGCTTGTAGAAGGGGAAAAGGAAGGGGAAGACGTAGTCGAGGTAGATCATGATGAAGCCGAGGTTGGCGTCGTCGGGGAAGGGGTTTGTGGGGTTGAGGTCCGGGGCGAGGACCGGTGCCGGTGCCGGTGACGGTTGTGATTGTGGTGCGGCGGCGGCGGGCGGGCTGGAGTGGGTGGTGGATGTGTTCCAGTCCGGGGTGTGTTGCCGGGCGTGGCTCGGAGATGCGCCGGGAGCGATCTCGGAGATTGAGGATTTCACGGTCTCCATGTGGTACGGGCTGGAGGCGTCGCCCGGGGTGTCGTGGACCGTCGACGGCGAGGTAGAGTTTGTCTCTTTTGACGAGCCGCCGTCGGCGCTGAGGGCCGGGACAGGGGGCATGAGCTCGGGGTCCGAGTCGTCATGGCGGTGCTGGTGCTGGTGATGCTGGTGGAGGCTGCCGGGCCCCGCGTCGACGTCGAGGGACTGCAGATACTTGCGCTCGCGGCGGTTGTTGGCCTGGACTTTGACCTGCTTCTTGAGGTGGTCGGCCATCTCCTTCTGGCGCTCGCCGCCGTCCATCCAGTCGGGCTTCGTGTCCGAGTAGTGGCAGGTGATCTCCAGCTGCGCGCAGCCCTCGCAGACGGGGCGGGCCTCGTCGCACTTTTTGCGGCGCAGGCGACATGTCCAGCAGCCTTCGGAGGAGCGGATCTTGGCGGAGGAGGACATGCTGTTCTTGAAGCGCGACCGGAGGCCGGTGAGCGACGACATGTGGGAGGGGTCCTTGTTGCGGGAGAACATGACGGGCAGCGGTTCGTAGTCGTCTTCGTCGTTGTCGTTGTCGTCGTCTTTCTTTTGGTGGTTAGATGAGGTGGTGTGGATATGTCATCAGTGAGAGGGAAGGCTGGCAGTGGATGAGAGTGATTGAGATGAGGCGGCGCAATGAGAACCAGCGTCTCTCCGGGCACTGCAAGGTCCCAAATCGAGTCTGTATGGTCGGTAGGTCGTCGTCGACGTCGTCGGACCATGCGGCGGCGGCGGCGGTGGCGGCAGCGGAAGCGCGGCTTGACGGAAAGGGTTCAGCAACTCTTTTCTTCACTCCTCAGTTAGGGTCAGCGGCGGGCGGCAGTCGAGATTGAGCAGCAGCAGCAGCAAGCAGCACGCAGCAGCAGGGGGGCACATCAAAAGTGCAAACCAACGTGCGGATTTGTAATCCACTAAAAAGCGGCGCCGGCATGTTCCATCAGCCTTGGCGGGTGGTGTGGTTGGGGAAAAGAAATTTAAGGTGAAGCCTCCTTGGAGTGAAGAGCGCGACCAGGGATGACATGAGATGATGAGATGATACGTACCCCACTTTCCCGCCGCGATCCTTTTGAGAAATTCAGTGACTCCCTGAGTGTGCTGCCCCCTTTTTCATGCCGCTTAGTTATTACGGAGGACTGCTGTGGCTCGATAAGCGACGCGGCAAATCGGCAGGATTGGGTTTTAACATTGATGATCGCCCGTTTCCCACACGTCGTTTAAGTCCTGAGCATCCGGAGAGGAGGATTCGCGGCGATCTAAATATGATTTTCTCATCCTCCATATTGAAACCTCATCCATAGCATTTCTTATAAAGACTACAAGTGACAGCTTGTCAAACGGTTTCACACCAAGACTCGTTTACTACATGAGATGAGAGTGAAGCTAGCTGTCAACACACATGAGCCAGCCTGTGACTGAGAGCCTACATAGAGTAAGGACCCCCGCATCCCTGCCACGCTCATGAGACGCGACGCGTAGGCTCCCACTTCATTCATGCTCTGCACCTGAATGGCGCGGCGTTTCATGAAGCCTTTTTCTCACTCTCTCATTCGGTGACGTGACAGCCTTATCAGATCTGCTGCTCTTGGTACCTGACTTGACACCTTCTTTCAGCCCTGTTGCTGCAGGGGGCCCCCGACGGAAACGGTGCTTAAATGAGCCTAATCGAGAGATGGCATCAAGCTGGGTGTTTCTTGCTCTAGGCGACGTCGCAACTCACATGAAGGTGATGATATGCGACCTTTTCGGGAGTCTCCGCATCATCAGATGGCAGCGGTCGCTTCGAAAGTGGGCTTTCTGAACCTGTACGCCAAAATCCCGACTAGTTGATGAAACCTTGCAGAACTCGAGATTATTTCCAGATTGAGGCGATGACTTCAATCGTTCAAACTACATTGATATTTTGAAGATAAGACTGGTATAAAACTAGCTCCTCAGTGAAGTATTCGTGTTACAAACTTGTCGCAACATAATCAGCGCACAATGATGTCCTCATACTTTCCTATCGAATCCAATAACCCCTTATATGAACAGCAGCCCACCAATTCAAAAATGTTTGAATGACTTTCTGCAGGTCTGACCACAAACGGGGCGTCACATCCCGCCATCCCAAGCACTTGATCCCCGACTCGTGTTGATTGGGGTGGGACCCCAAGCAGTCCGGTGTCCGTTATGAAAAGTCTTCGACCATGGCAACAGCCGAATATGGCCTAGGCCTCAAATCTGAAGCTAGGGCTGATGTATTCGCAGAGATTACGGCTCTGTTTCTTCTCACAACTTCCGCATGGGCTTCCCGCCCTGCTGGCAGAGGCCGAAAGCTCCATTCCTGTGGAAGCCCGGACATTTCCGGATAGTTTCTCAGAATTGAAGGCTTGAATCTCTTCCAGGACCGAATGAACATTACTCGCCTTTTGCCGGCGAGGATCCTCTACCACAGCTTCAGCGAACGGCGATAAACCTAAACGTGTGCGAGGACAACACAAGTGAGCTTCGTTGCAGAGAACCTTCCACTGCTCCAAGGGAAATATGTTTCCAGCGACGTCACATAATTCGCCAATCTTGCGTATGGTTCCAGCCAAGCTCCCAAGTACACGTAGCTCAATACTTCCCAATCCATTGCAGTCGATGTAGTTTGAAAACGACCAGGTGAACGGCGAGGTATGGTCCCTTTCTTCGTCCACGTCAACGAATCTCTCCGATCCTTTCCAAAATGGTCCGTTGTATAAATGCATATCCGTGATACTCCAGTCTGTCGCCCAAGAAGGCAACCCCGGAACCCTTGCAGGGGGGATGACAGTTCGGAGAACATCTAGTCCGATGGCGTCAATTAGTTGCCTAGAAAGCTGGGTGTAAATTTCGGCTGCTGAGCGACTGTAGTCAGCTCGACCAAAGTCAAATACCGACTCTTCTCGACCGGAAAATCGTGCTCCTGGGTTGGCGTGTAGGTATTTCTGTGATTCCCAATTTAACAGAGGTAATATGGCAAAAAGCTTATCCCTAGAGTCCGTGGCATCAGAGTCCCGGGTCCTTTCCAGCAGTCGCAAAAGCCGCACAGGGTATGACGGGCGCCATGAATACCTGTCAAAGCCGCCGGATATCAGGGATTGCACCGTATAAGGCAGCCACTTAGACCGTCTAGAGTTGTAGAACATGTACCTCAGCTGCCGAAACGCGTCCCAATCGACCTCTCTCTCTCCACAGATGACGACTGCTGTCATCGCGACTCGGATTTCCTGCATGACCCAAACGCGCGTAAACCAGCGGCGCCTCAAAAATCGCTCTATGGCTTCTCCATCGGGTCTTTCTGGCCGTTGTGCGGTGTAAGATAAAGCATGGAGATTCTGAACCCAGTCCATGATCGCGTCGCTGTCGTCCTCGTCGCTCTTCTCTCCAAGGTAAACTACCACACGTGAGGCAGTACGGTAAATGCGTGTCATCAGACTCAGCTGGCGATTACGCTCAGGTATATCGGACTGATTGATGCAAATGGCGTCTATCCAAAGCATTCGTGGCATTTCGGTAGAGCGCAATCGTCGGAGGGCCGCGGTACAGCTCTTCGTGGGGTGAAGTTGAGTGTCAAGGGGCATCTCGGGTACCACTGATCTGACCGTAACCCTCTCGGTTTCTGATGCGTCACCCCAAGCGTAAGAGAGAGCTTCGTACAATGGCGCGCTTCCCAAGTTGAAGACGAGAAGTCGGGTCACGATGGGGCTATCCCGTTGACCAGGCTGCAGCTCCAAGAGTCTGAATGAGTCGCTATCATCTAGCTGCAAGCCAGAGGATGGAGACGCTAGTGAATGGCTCATGTTGATAGGTGGCGCAACCGCGGAGATCGAGGCTAGGCGCCGGGGATTGTTGAAGTCCTGTTCTAGATGGCAGGGCCAAACAGCAACGGAGCCTCGTGGAGTTGGAGAGCCCGAACATCTCGAGAAGCCGCGTTGCCTATGTCGTCATTAGAGCTGAGGCGGGGTTTGCTCTGCAGGGCAAATTCTTGGAACCAGTCGTTGGTTCGCAGATAAGTTGGTTGTGGCTGGCACGTGAGTACGGCTCGAGATGGAATATGCACGTCGACTCTGCTGCATGCAATGTGTGAGTGCGGATCTTGGCATAGTCGATTCGTTCTTGTCATTGGCGTCTGTCGCAGTTCTTGATCATATCGTTTGAGAATGGTTTTCGCGTTTACTCCTATGAGCCCCACGTACATCTGGAACGCGAAAGGGAACTCATCTTCGTCAGGGAAACATAGAGCCACATGTCCCAGACTTCTGATATCTCCATGGGCTGAAGCTATTCAAACTTATAATCAACAAAACAGTATAAGTGCGAATGAACATAATTCTCCAACATAGTAATTTGCCTGTTGGGTGCCATGTCCTTCATCCCAGGGCTTGCCTTTGTTCCAAGATATGAAACAGATCAAAAGCCGCGTAATATGGAAAATCCTAATAGGCTCATGCTCAACGGTAGTGAACACAGAAAGTTTGGATACATGTACTAGTCGAATGTCGTTTCAAAAGCTCTACAGTGGCATCGTTCACTAATATTGTTAGGCAATCAGTGTTCAGTCATAACAGATGGCAGAGCCAGACTTTGCGTTCGGTTGGGGATGAAATATCATGTCAAGGACAGTCTTGCCGAGATTCGAGGTTGGCAACTACAAATGAGTATCTCAGCTGAGATCGCACCCCGTCCTCTAAGAACCGAAAGAATTGGTTCCTTTCAAAGCACAAGGATCACAGCACGATTATTCAAATCATGTTAGAATAGTGGCGTTGGTGACTTGGTCGTCAATGTTACGGCGAAGTAACCGCCTTGGCGCACTATAACGTGCCATGATATCAATCCCCTAGAAAGCATAAAAGAGCGATAATGCTTGAGCAGTTTGCGCTTGCCAGCAATCCGCGAGCTCTCATGAGTTTGTTTTTATTCGAGTGAGGATTAGGCAAGTCGTCTGACTGTGAAAGCAATAAAACTTCCAAGCCTGGCATCCAGCAAAAATATTCTCAAACTTCAACATTCGTCTAGAATCATCATCTTAAGAGCATGGTATTAGTCGACTCTGTCGCATGCGAGTAGAGTACCAAGCCTTTGGGAAGCCGCGTCAGTACTCTGAACGAGTCCTTCCAACCTTTTACATCGACATTGGAAACTTCGGGTCAGGGTTGGACAGGAGCAATATATGGCCACGGACGAATTTTTGAAATGATTGACGAGCTTTACAACGCACATTCAGGGAACGAAAAATAGGTACCCGATCTCGTTGCCGAATAGGCTGTAAAAAGCAAAGTCGGGAGCAGCGCAGACAATCGTATGCTTTTCAGACTTCCAATCAGTCCAACCACACATGTTTTTTGCTGTTTTCTGATGACCGATGTTGCACTTGTGCTTGCAGTAGGCAGAAAACCTGATGGACATTGCTTCCGTTGCTGAGACTCCTTGGAAATGACTACAGGTATATTGTCTGGAAAATTCTCTTGGCAGTTCTGCAAATTAAATGCGACCTATGGTGCTTCTTTTCACATAAAACTGAAAGTACGCAACCTCTCACTGTTTCCAGATAGCTCACATCACATACAAAGATGCCATATCTTGCTAGCAAAGCCTTTGTTAGTAGCTCTTAAGTGTACTTCGCCTAGGGAATAGACGAGGAAAGCTGGTGATCGAGAGAGGTCTGCACCAGAGGATTAATCCGGAGCGGACTATGGTTCAGCGAACAGTGAAAGCAGACAGCAGCATCACTTCTAGACCTTCATAAGAGAGCCGTAGTGTATTGCTGCCTCGATGACGGAAAAATCATCGTAGACTTTCTAAATCGCATTTTTCATGTCCTACTTCTTACAAGCCCCTGTTAGTTCGCAGTTGGGTGGCTAAGTCTGCCAGGGCGATCTCTACATAAGACGTTTGGCCAGGCAACAGCTGATAATGGACAAGAACACATCACCTTAATATGAGAATTATCCAGATATACTAGGTCTACAAGAGCTCTAGAGCTGACAACTGCTTTCCGCGTTAGATATCACTATAAACCGGCTATATCTTTCAATTTAGAACATAATTCCATATTCATATCTCCTCAATACCATTGGAGTATTAGTTCTGCATAATAGATTGCCACCAGCTGCATAGGCCACAGCCCGGTCATTAGGGCTTGTGAGGAAGGGACCAGCTATGTTGTCGATTAAGGGTTATCTTATGGATAGCCAAGATATCTAACCCCAAACTGCAGATAACAAACGAACTTGTCTTTACGGAAGTGAGATAGTGCGACATACTCGCGTTCATACTGCCCAAGCATGGGAAAATAAGATAACGCAGCATAATAGAAAGTCATGATAGGTACCTGTTGACTAGGTATAAATATCCATTCGGGCCATTGCAGAGATGGACTCGACAAGCCGAATGGGGCGAATCTCTAACAAAGTGCGGCAAAGGACGCCTCAAATCGCGCTGTAGCATATCCATGCATGCCCACATGCAGCAGCGCAGGAGTTGATGTCAGATTAGGTAGGTAGTCGTAGTGATACCTGACCATTCTTTTTCAGATAGCTTGCGTGTATTTCTTACGAATAACACCAAATTGCAAGAGAAGAACAGCAGAGAGACTGCGCATAACGAACGAGTTGAGCGTCGCTTCAAGCACAAGTTGTCCCCTATTACTTGGGACTTACACTCAGAGCCGCGACCAGCAACCTGAACTATCACGGAGCCGTCGCACAATTCGTCTGCATGCGAAAGCTTAACTGAGTTAGAAGACCTTGACATCTAAATCCATACTTCCACCTCACTACTGTCAACGCTGATACTTGGTCACAAACTGGTCCGATGACAGCTCCGTCAAGTCTGACAAGATCATGACGGGAAAAGAACATGGTTGGGGATGCAAACTCATTCATGCAAGTTCGTATCAAGGTTCATCGGAACGGTTCACCAAGTTGCAAGCTCAAAAACGCAATCGGAGCAACGCTTTGATTAAAGTGTAAAGTCTACCCATCTGTCTTCTTTCGGTATTAGACGCATTATGCAAAAGCGCCCACGATGGCCATGAGCGAAGCACCGCCGATGACGGCCAGGTACGCATTAAGCCTCTTCCTGCCGTGAAGTATCTTGTAACTCTTTTCTGAGAGAAAGTCCTCCGCTAAGAGCTGCACCAATCCTGCGAAAAGCAGCAAACCAGCTGAAATGGCATTCATGAAGCCCACCATGAGCAAGCCCGTCTGACTCATTGGGTCGTACAAGTTATGAACGATCAATCCGATAAGTTGCCCGAGTGGTGTCGTGCCTCCGAAAGCAAGAACCATCAGCCAAGGTCGCATTGATGACCGGGGAAGCTGGATGGCGGCGATACGGCTACCGAGGGCGAGACCCTCGAACGTCTGGTGGAAGCTGATGGCGATGAGGAAGACGATGAACGTCGGACCTGTAGCGACGGAAATAGCCATGCCGATGAAGACGCTGTGGAAGAGAATGCCGCCCTCGAGGAGCAGACACTGTCGGAGTAGCCGGCTTTGCTCCTCTTCGGTGACGATTTGCGGTGCGCCTGGGGTGACCGTAATCTTGGGACGATCGTCCGAGCTTCTCCGCCTGGGCCCTTCGGCAGTCGCGGGATCGAGTTCGTCGATGTCGAGGTCGATGTCGGATGCGTCGTCGTCGAAGCTATCGCGGTCGTTTGCGAGCCTAGTATTCGTTTTTGCCTTTGTTGGCGTGGAGCTCGGGAGGGGCGAGGCACCGGCCATCAGCCCTTGGGTCGACTCCATGTTATCGAGATTGATGTCGGAGGGACGGTGCGATCCACCTCTGCGCGTGGCTAGACTGCTAGTTGCCGGCCTGCCTCCACCCGATGCGCCTTGGTTGTCCTCCTCGTCCCAGTACTCGTACTCGTGCGAGTGAGAGTGGGAGTGACCGGCTCCACGTGTAGCCAAATACGACTCCAGGGCCACGACAGACAAGGCGGCAATCATGGCTACCAAACCGGCTGTCTGCGGATAGCCTTTGTTGAAGATGTTGGGAAGGCATGGGTCGGTTAGGGAGGTGAAGGCTGTCGGAAGAAGATGCACGAAGGATGTCGCGAGCAAGACGCCGGTTCCGAAGTGCTGGCAGTAGAAGATGATCCTGCTTTGAGGTCGGCCTTTCGATGTTCTTCGGGGGAGTAGAGGAATGCCGCATGCTGTCGCAACGGGGTCAGCTGGTGCTCCCTAGATCTTGGCAACCTTGGGGGCCACGTCGACGACAATGATCCCAAGACTCGAGAGGATTGGCCCTCAATTGTCTTCGTGAGGGACCCCAAAGTCGCAATTTATGTCCACCACCAGCAAGAGCTACTCACATATCGTGCTTAATGCCAGGATGAGGATCAGGGCGCCGATATGCAGCGGCGTATCGTAGGAATCCTTCCTGGAAGAACCACATTGCGGCTTCGTGGCATTGGTGCCAGCAACGACTTCAGCGCTCGTCATCGCACCGCCATGCCGTTTCGAGAGCTCCGCGAGCAAGAATTCGGTCGGTATTGAGGCCCACGAGGCGGCATCTGTCAATCGGAAAAAAGCAAGTCAGCACGACGCGGGTGGCCCGGAGCTCGAATTCCACACGTGGAAGCCGTCCAGCTGTCCGACGACCACGAGCCAAAAAACGCACCTCTCGCCCAAGCTCCGGTAGCTCCTGTATCACCCATTCTGGACGGTCGTCGATGGTGATGTCCAGCTCAGTTTCATGGCTAACTCTGCACGACGGGGATGCAGACGGTAGAATGGCGGGTACCCGAGAGAACACAAAGCAAACAAAAAAGGGAGACGGAAGACGGATCGTGCTTCGTCTTCGTCCCAAGTTCCCAGGTGTCCCGCCGGGTTTGGTGCTGGTTCAGGATGTGGATGCGGCGGCCCCCAACAAAGGTGCAGCGTGGTGGACGAGGGATGCGGGACCCGAGGGGAACGACAGGCTACAGCAGCGGCCAGCAGTTCCATTGTCAGCAGCTTCCGGTCCACTGTGTCCTGATTTCCCCTATGAAAACCTGCGCATTTTAGAATTGGGCGGCGGCTTGGCCCCTGGAAATTGGGAACGACCGGGGCGCACAGGGGCAGCCGCAATCTGCATTTGGAGCGTCTTCCCTGCGCCAGCGACGCACCCCGACGCACCTGTACGTAATCGCGTCTGGAAGCGAGGGGACCATGTCTTATCAGAAGCGACCTTATGTCAGCAATCAGCAGGCGAGCTGCGATAAGATAAGAGCTGTCTCTGATGATGAAACGGGCAGGGACCAGCCACTGCGCCTCGGCTGGATGACTAACCGATATCGATATCGCGATATCGGTCGTCTATCGCAACAGCTCCAGCCCAGCTCGCCCCAGCTCCGGGGTGGTGTCCGTGTGACCACCTGCCTGTCTCTCTCTTCTCTCTCTCTCTCTTGTGTTGACGTCTGTGACACATCCCTCCGTCACAGCTCCCAACTTCGTCTCAACATCATCTCTGCACCTCAAGGTTTTGTCCGTAAATAGAGTGCTACACAATGGCGGGCGCACGACGACTTCAATTGGCCGGTTTGGCTCTGCTTGGTGGCGCTGCCGCCTTGCATATGCAGGACCAACAGGTACTTGCACAGCAAGCGCCGCTGATTGCCGACGACACGCCCGTTGCCTCGACATCGCCGTCGACATCTTCATCCAAGAGGCCTCTGGTCGAGACCGAGGCTCTCCAGGATACCATCACCTCCGATAACCTCCTTGCGCGCGCAAAGGAGCTGTACGAAATCGCAAAGCTGGGAGAGGAGGAGTTCAACCACCCCACGCGCGTCATTGGCAGCGATGGTAACTACGCCATGCCCCTGCGATCCCACGTCCCACTTCTGCTTGCTCACGCTACATAGGTCACCTCGGAACGCTGGACTACATCCACTTCAACCTCGAGAAGCTGGGCGACTACTACAAGGTCTGGAACCAGACCTTCCCCGCCGTCTCGGGCAATGTCTTCGAGTCCCGTCTTGTCATCGGTGACAAGGTCCCCGATTCCGCGTCGCCCATGGCCCTGACGCCGTCCACCAAGAACAAGGAACCTGTCCATGGCGATGTGGTTCTTGTCAAGAACGAGGGCTGTGATGAGTCCGACTACCCTGCTGAGGTCAGCGGCAACATCGCTCTCGTTCTCCGTGGCACGTGCCCTTTTGGCACCAAGAGTGAGAACGCCGGCAAGGCTGGTGCTGTTGCTGCCATCGTCTACAACTACGAGAGCGAGACCGTCCATGGAACCCTTGGTACTCCCTCTCCCAACCACGTTGCCACTTTCGGCCTGGGTCTGGATGATGCGCAGCCCATCATCGACAAGCTGAAGAAGGGCGACAAGGTTGATGCTATCGCCTACATCGACGCTGTCGTCAATACTATTCAGACCACCAACATCTTGGCCCAGACCACTGAGGGCGACCCTAACAACTGCGTCATGCTCGGTGGCCACAGTGACAGTGTTACCGAGGGCCCTGGCATCAACGACGACGGCTCTGGTAGTCTCACTTTGCTGGAGATTGCCACCCAACTCACCAAGTTCAGCGTCAACAACTGCGTTCGCTTTGCCTGGTGGGCCGCTGAGGAGGAGGGTCTTCTCGGCTCCGACTACTACGTCTCTGTCCTCAGCCCCGAGGAGAACCAGAAGATCCGCCTGTTCATGGACTATGACATGCTCGGCAGCCCCAACTACGCCTACCAGGTCTACAACGCCACCAACGCCGCTAACCCCACGGGCTCCGAGGAGCTCCGCGACTTGTACGTTGACTGGTACAAGGCACACGACCTTCCCTACACCTTCATTCCTTTTGATGGCCGAAGCGACTATGACGCGTTCATTAGAAATGGAATCCCCGGTGGAGGTATCGCAACTGGTGCTGAGGGCATCAAAACGAAGGAGGAGGCGAAGCAGTTTGGCGGCAAGGCTGGCGACTGGTATGATCCCTGCTACCACCAGCTTTGCGATGATGTTGGCAACGTGAACTTGACCGCTTGGGAGATCAACACCAAGGTAAGTGACCCTTGACTAGTGACGAATTTGTTCCAAGACTGACTTCCGAATCAGTTGGTTGCGCACTCCGTCGCCACGTACGCCATCTCATTCAAGGGTTTCCCCGAGCGTGCGGATGCGGTCGTTGCTTCTGCCTATCCCAAGGACGTCAAGTACCACGGCAGCAAGCTCTTCCAGTAGTCCTTTCCGGGTGCATATTCAAGTATGGTTCGGTACGGCATTTGGGTATACTTCTTTTGTCAATCTGGAAGTCTCCGGGAGCTTGTTAGGGGCATGCCGAATTCTGTCGGCCATGGCGACGGTTAATACATAACAGAGCACGGCGTAATTGATTGTATTTTATAAGTGACAATAACTTGCTGAGTCCCGTTGAGCATAATCGATGCTGATCACGTTCTCCGGAGGCAGAGCTTTTTCAAAGGCGATACGACAGCTGCTCGGGCTCCCACACTCTGCAACAAAGCGCGAAAACGACTGCTCCCGGAAATTGTCGTCTGGTTCTGTAGTGAGCATGGGCAATTGACTTGAGAATGCTATTGTATTTTATCCCAATACCAAACAAACGCCCTCATAATTCATTTTCCCAACCATGCAAAACCCTCACACAATGAGTATTGGCACCCAACGTCTATGAAATCCACAACCTCCTCAAAACCAACTCCAATGTCGCATTCTTCGCCCCAAAATCGCTCTCCAACCTCCTCAGCTCCGCAATCAAGTCCTCCTGCATTCCCTGCAGCAGCTCCCTCGTCGACTCGAGCGCGCCGCACTTCTCCATCTCTTTGACGATGTACTGCTTCATCTCGAGCGCCATCGGGCCGGGCTGCTTGTGCTTGAACACGCCCATGATCTCGGGGCGCGTGCGCGCGCGTTGGAGGGTGAGGATGATGGGGAGGGAGATCTTGCCCTCGTCGAGGTCCTCGGCGAAGCCCTTTTGCTTGGCGTAGGCGTCGGAGACGAGGTTCTGGTAGTCGTCGCGGATTTGGAAGAAGAGGCTTAGTTGGCGGACGAAGGGGCGCGGGTCGAGGTCGAGGACGCTGGGGAGGTGGGATGGCTGGTTAGCTTATTTGCGAGGGCTGGATTGAGGGGGTGGCGATGGGGCTTACTCGGTTCTTGTGGACTCTGCTTGGAGGAGTCTGACGCATAGACGGAAGAGGCCGCCGGTTTCTGGGGGTGTTCGGTCAGTATGTCTGATGTCTTTTGTGTAGGTGGAGTGCTTCGTACTGTTGTCAATCATCTCCATGTATTCTTCTGTTGAAGGGCAGTCGACGTGGTACTTCCAGTGCAAGTCATCGGCCTGTCCGACGAAAAGACTTTCCAGCTCCTCTGTGATCGTTATGTCAGCCGCCTACAAACTTAAACAGGAACGCTGAACGAACGCACCGATGAGGATAGCAGTCTTCAACGGGCTGCGCAGCTTCTGGAGCTCCGCGAGCACCATGACGAAGATGTGGTTCGCGGCGTTGATGCACTGAGCTGTTCCGAATATCATATGTGCCGCCGGGCTGCCTCTCCGCAGGGTCGAGTCATCCTCGATGTCGTCCAGACTGTATCATTCGCAATGTCAGCGCTGTTCTGTTTTTCATATTGCCGCAGAAGAAGGGGAGGTGAAAGGTTTTCGTACATTAGAGAGGAGTCGTGGAGCATGCTGATGATGGTCTTGATGGTGCGCAGCGAGTCTTCGGGCACCTCGAGCCACCAGTTGAGCGCGTCGATGAAGGTGTCGCGGACGCCTTTGGAGGGAAGTGTGGCGAGGTATTTGATTGGGGCGATGACGGCCTGTGAGGATGAAAGATGGGTTAGCTGTTGGAGCCTTTCGCTTTTGGAACATCTTTGGAGCATCAACTGACGTGATCTGGGGCAGCCTTCAGTCGTGAGGCGTAGGTCGTGAGTCCTGGCCCTTCCGGAAGCAGGGTGTCGATCTTCTTCTTGCACTTCTGGGAGATGTCCGACATGTCTCGTACACCGCTGGCCTCGTTTCCGCATACTTCCTTGATGTTGACGGGATGTTCATCCTCGTCTTCGCAGCTGCAGAACGTCGTCGATGGCGGGGTCGAGATAGCCTGGTCAACAGACCCCGGAGAGGCATCCGACGAGGAGAACTCGTCCTCGACCTCAGTAGCCGGCACCGAGTCCACACTCTCCGACACGACCTTCTCCTCACCGGCGCCCTCGCCGTCAAGCACATACCGAAACGCCCCGTCCACGAACTCAACCTCGGGCTGCCGCAAGTCCGCCTTGGAGGGATACCGGGTGGTATACACGCTCCACAGCTCCGAGCCGCAGACCGCGCGCTGCGCGTTCTCGACGTAGAGCTCCTGGTTCTCGGGCAGGCGGCCGCCCTCCTGGGCGCGCAGCGCGTCGAGCTGGCGGAGGTGCTCGGCCTCGAGCTCGGCCTGCTTGGCGTGCAGGATGCGGAAGGCCTCGGGCTCGGAGTAGCCGCCGTGCCGCATGAGCACGGCCACGGCGTTGAAGGGCAGCTCGGAGCCGGGGGTCTCGAGGTGGCACTTGATCTCCTTGGGCCAGCTGTAAAGGTCGTTGACGACGGTGATGGCGAAGTTGGCGAGGTCGACGACCGGGCGGAGCTTGGCCTTCTCGGAGGGGGCGATGCGGAGGCCCATGCCGAAGCAGACCATCTCGGCGGTGACGCTGAAAAAAGAAAATCACAGAATATTAGTAAGTATGTTCTTAGCGACGATGCTGGTGAAGACGGGATGTGCGTACTCGAGACCAGAGTTGACCTTTCGCACGGGCAGGTACTCATCCAACGTCCTGAGGTTGTCCGGAGCAAAGGTGGCGACGTCAAGGCCCTGGCTGTATGATGACATGATGTCCATGGCGAGCTGCTGATCCAGCATGATGAGCTCAAGCACAAGAGCGGCCTGCATCTGTTTTGGCTTGAAGTCGATATCGGAACCGCCTGAAGTTTGCGTCTTGTTGCCAGTTGCTGAGGCGTCTTGCAGCGCATCTTGGATACCATTGTTGACCTTCTCAATCTAGACGTCGACGAAGAGCTCGGATTAGCCCACAGCATTACAAGACAACTCCTAATTAGTTCCAGTGTATCTCACCTCGTCCCTCTTTGCAATATCATAGTAATCATCATTCAGAATGGTAAAGTCCGCGAACCGCGTGATGGCCGGGAGCCGCTCCGGGAGACAGTTCGCCATGGCCAGCGCCATGGGGTGGACCAGCCCGAGCCCCGGGATATCTGCCAACGTCTTGGACTCGAGCTGCGTCGACATGGCGTCGTTGTAGAAGGTCTCCATCCCCTTTGACGGCTCCACGCAGATCTGGTAGTTGCCGTGCACATGAGGCCGGAACTTTGACCGCAGCCCTGACGAGGCGACGATGTCGTCCGGGACTGGTTGTGCGAAGGTAGGCATGGTGTGTACGTGCTGCGGCGATGCGCGGCTGGTTGTGGAAAAGTCCAAATGTAGTTCAAATCGCCGTGTAAGTCAGACGATGCGCGGTTGTGAAAGTCCAGGTAAAGTTAAATTGCCGTGTAAGTATGGTACGACGCGCGCAGCTGATAATAGGAAAAGGACCGGTCTATCTCGTCTTTGTGGTGTGTTTTTCTACATGTATATGAGCGACCACCACCAACATGCATTTCGCGATTAACAATGACATCTCTTGCTATCTGAGGGTATTCTAGGTGACGATCAGGTTAGAAACCCCTTCGAGTCAGCATCCCCGGACCATGGCGGGGTCACGCAAGTCGCATCCAACACTGCATGGGTGTGCATCACAACAAGGGCCTGGGGCCTGGGTTCGTTGCGGGCGCGCCCACGATTATCAAAGGCCTCACCGGATTGGACCTGAGATATATATTAACCCAAACAAGGGTGTTGCCTCGCGAGTCGAAGTCGTAGTCCGAGGTGTGCGGCTTCCACCCCCTCGGACGCTGCGAAACAACATTAACATTTGCCAGACCAACCCCGGCACTTACACTGTTCAAGAACTGTCTAGCCCTAGCAAACGCCGCCCCGCGCCGTGTCCGCACCGTGCCCGTGCCGAGCCCGCGCCCAGGCCGAGAAGATCTTTCTCACCCTCTTGATAGCAACGGTGAACATGACTCGGAGTGTAAATAAGACTACGACTCTTGCGATCCCCGCTGACTCTGCCCCGCGCGCGCGCCCCTCGGGATGGATGCCGTGATGCCAGCTCTGGTCCAAACACCAATATGTCTCGCTATGGGGAAAACCCGGAGTACGCGAAGCTGTGTCCATATCTATTGATGGAAACAGGGGCGCGGGAATCTTTTCCTTTTTGCCTTTTAAACTTTCTGGTCCAGTGAGCAACGGCGTCATGATGTAAGAGCCCCTGGCTGTTTGTTGATTTTCTTCATGGTTGTATGACTAGTGCGAGGATCAGCTTTTCCTCCGTCTTTTTCTGTCTCTCTCTCTTCTTGGCAATGACATGCAGTTGTGTTGTTTCGTAGGATATCCGCCATAGTCCCCGTCGACAGCTGCTGTCGCCAGAAGGTCGCGTCCAGCCTAGCAAACACTCCCCCAATCTCATCAGTCTCTTCCGAGAAAACCAACACAATGTCGATCCTCAAGCGGCTCTATGTCGCAGGCTTCAACGCCGACGCCCTCCGTCAAGATGGATATTTGCCCTACCTGGTGGCTGTCTCTCTGATGCTCATCGCTTACATGGCGATGGGCGAGAAGCCGGCCGGCAAGGGTGGCTTCCCTATCGCGAACCCCAGAAAACCGTTCGAGTTCGTCACTCTGTTTCGCCTCGCCGCTTTCATCAAGGCGCCCAGAAAGCATTTTGCTTCGTACGCGGAGAAGTATCATGACACGCCGTACTGGCTCAACATGGAGCTGGGGAAGGCGTTGATTGTGCCGGCTTCGATGATTGGCGAGATCCGTGTCAACCCTGTGATGAGCAGTCTCAAAGCAATCCAAGAGGTAATGCTGTGAGCTTGGAATATTGGGACTCATGCTAACTTGTATCCAAGGTTCAAAATGGCTCGTTGAAGGGGTTCGAGCCTATCGGTGATGTTCTTGACATGGACATGTTGAAGTTGGTCAAGGATCATCTGACGACCAAGAATCTGGGTATGTGAAGCATCCAGTCCTAAAAAGAGACTTAGTGCTATTTGGCTTCTGTAAGCTCATAGTTGAAATTCAGGTAAAATGATCCCAGCCATCTCGGAAGAAGTTTCAGACACCCTTTCGGAGGTGTACTCGGACAGCTATGGTAAGTCAGAACATCTGTCCCGGCGGCTCAAAGTGCTTTGCTGAGTCTAGCATGAGCAGAATGGAAGGACTTCAAGCTCGGCGCACCCATCGTCAGCCTGGTAGCCAAAACTTCCTCAAGAGTCTTCGGCGGCAAGACCTTTTGCCGTAGCGAAGCGTGGCTCGGGGCCATGGCCAAGTACACGAAGCACTTCCTCATCGCCAGCATCACGTTGCGCTTCTTCCCCACGTGGAGCAAGCGCTTCGTGCAGTGGATCCTCCCTCCCTGCTGGCTGCTAAGATACGACCTCGTCAGGTGCCGCCGCGTTCTTAAGCCCATCATGGACCAGCGCGCGCTTGAGGTTCAGCGGGCAAGAGAGAGCGGTCTCGAGCCGGAGTATGCTTTCGACCAGGCGTTGAGTACGCTCAGCAGAAAAATTGACATGGCGACTGCCCAGGTGAGTTACAGCTCATTAGACCAGCGTTCTTCAAGAAAGGCTATTGACTTATCTTCAAACCTAAGATCAGTCTAGCAATGGTCGCGATCCATACTACAGCGGATCTGCTTGAGAAGACGCTGCTTGCTCTGTCAGAACATGAAGAGCTTATTGACCAACTCCGTCAAGAGATTGTCGCGGTTTTGAGCGTCCACGGTCTTAGCAACGCAGGTCTGGCTCAGCTCGACTTGATGGACAGTGTTCTGAAGGAAGTGCAGCGGATCAACCCTGTTGCCAACTGTTAGTAATTGTCTCCCACTTTTCGTATGTCCAGACTGACCTTGGGTTCAGGCTTTCTCAACCGCATTGCCGTGGAAGATTTCCGCCTCGCCAATGGGATGCTGATCCCCCAAGGCACGCTGCTCGGAGTGGGTCCAACTCACATGTGGGATAACTCCTTCTACGAGGACGGCGAGAAGTTCGACGGTCTCCGATTCCACCGCATGCGCCAAAACCCGGAGCTGAGGCAGCAATCGTACCTGGTTTCCACCAGCCCTAACCAGCTCGGCTTTGGGCACGGCTCTCACGCCTGCCCTGGGAGGTTTTTCGCTGCCAACGAGGTCAAGATCATTCTGTGTCACTTTCTTTTGAAATACGAGTGGAGATTTCCCGTTGAGGGCCCGCATGTGGTTAACCTGGGAGTGCTGAATGCAGCAAGTCCGTGGACGAAGATTCAGATTCGCAGAAGGAAGGAGGAGATGGACATTGGGGAACTTATTGTACCTTACTAGTCTACCATTCTACTAGTTGAAGTTAATCTACCCAATCGCATCTTACAAAAATTGTAGCACAGGTAACAGCAACTTTAATCTTATGCTCTGCTGAATCCGTTTTCGTTTGTTCTTCTTTCAAGGTTAAGAAAGAGGAGGAAAGTAAAAAGACACTAGATCAACCTAATTCACTAGTACAGGTAGGTAACTTGGAATGTAGATCATTCTCAACAGAGTTGTCAACAGAGCATGTACAATTAGAGCTCCAGACTTAAGCAATGAAGTACCGGGATGAATATTGTTCGACGTGCTAAGGTTACGCTATCCTATGCTCTGTGCTTGAGTTGAATGTTGAGTGGACCTCGATCCCACAAAAGATAATTCTTCTGCCGGCTGAGCCAATCTTGGCCCGGATTGTCAACGAGTTCCAGGTCAAATTTCCAAACCAGCCTAGCAATAATAATACAAAGCTCAGCGTAGGCAAGACTACACGCAATCGTCAGCAATGTTCATGAAGTGGAATGCAGTACGACAATGGAAAGGAGTTAACCATACTGTCTGCCGATGCAGTCACGGGGCCCAAATGAGAAGGGCTGGAATGCCTCCCTTTTGTCACTAACGCCAAACTTGTCTTCCATCCATCGCTCGGGGATGAAAGACTCAGGCTCAGAGAAATTCTTTGCGTTGTGGTACATGGCGTACTGCCATATTGACACGATAGTCTGAGGAGTTCCGCGTTAGTTAATGGACAAACATACTCTTTCAGGCAACAAAGGAGTAAAGGCGTGGCGACATACTCCTGCGGGGATATGGTGACCCAAAACGACATCTCCCCCCTCGCCTATGCGACGGGGCATCCCTGAGGCACCGGGCGGATACAATCTCAGGGATTCATCAATGACGGCTCTGAGGTACTCGAGGCTTTTGGTACTTGAGATAGTGATCTCCTCTTCTTGTTTGAACGAGCTCCGTACTTCTTGACTCAGTCTTGCCATGACATCTACGTTTGTTGCCAAAAGGTACGTGGTGCCTGCTAGAGCCGTGGCAGTTGTGTCATACCCCGCCATTGTCAAGATTTGAGCATTGGCTTGGATATCATGTAAGCTCAAAGGTTGCTGGCAAAAGATCTGGTCAGCCCTTGATTGGAATCTTGTGTAATGAGCAGAGTACTAACCTTGGTCCCAAGCCCAGAAGTGGGCTCCTTCATGGCTTGTATAAGATCAGGTCGATCCGCCTCATCGAGGCGCCTTTCAACAATGTCGTTTGTGAGCCGCACCATGTTCTCATGTTTCTGGAGAAGAGACTTGGGAGCCAGGGCCATGAGAACGTTGAAGATGAGTTGAAATTGTTTCAAAGCGGTGGCAAGAGCAATCGCGGGCAGTGCGTCCAAGAAGAATTGAGCCCAAGGGTGGTATTTCCCCGTGCGAAGACAATGAAAAGAATCGCCAAAACCTAAATCGGTGATTATATCCAAAGCCACAAAGTCGAACAGCTTGTTCATGTCGATTGGCGTTTGGGGCGCTCGTGATTGCTCATGCTCGGTCAGAATGTTGAACCTACAGCGGGGCATCGATCATCAGCAACTTCACCGTCTACACAGCGCCTTACTATTACCTCGTCCGAGACGTAAAAGACAGAAACTCACAATTGATCGACATGAGTCTTGATCAGACCCTCCTGGTCGAGCACCGCTGAGTTAGTGAAGCCGCGGCTCAGAATCCGCCGTAATTGGGTATGCCTATCCTTTGGTGCTCCGAGGATACTGTCCTTGGCTTCCGCATAATGCACGTAATCTTTGCTGATTTCGCCTCTTGCGGTTTTTCGGCGGCCATAAATCTCCTTCCAAGCGTCTGGTGAGCAGAAGGAGAGCTCATCTGGCGCTACCCGTACGATGTCGCCATACTTTTCGTGTAGCTGCAAGATCTTGAGGTGCCCTTGACCCGTGGCGCAAGTCACGGCGTAGGGTATGCGCGATGAAGCCCAAAGTCTCGGCCCAGGAAACTTGCGCAAAGGATGCAGGAGCACGTTATACGAGATCTTCCAAAGCGTGTACAGTGCAGTCTACGTTCACAGGTCAGACCAAACATGACTGCATGTTTACGGGAATCGCTTCTTCACTTACGATGCAACATAGCAACGAGATCATCCTTCTTACACTATCAGAATCTAGTTCAATGGGGAGTATAGACGATCTCCAAAGCAGTGAAGAACCCATATTTGGCGATGGCTTCGAGAATCATCAAGAGCGACGCACGTGGGGAGGAACACACGTGGGAGGTTGGACAAACGCGCCAGCAAAGATTCAAGACTTCGTGCTTGAAGCGGGCCTCCGTTGCAGCGGATAAGAGGTTGCGCGAGTATGTTCCCAAATAGGTACAGCAACGAAGCTCCTCAAAATAATCCCCTGCAGTCAAGGATCCTACTGGAACAAGCACTGGGGTTGTGTCCAGGGGACCCCGAGTCATTGGCTCGGCTTTCTTTCCCGTCGACGCCAATGCACTAGTGCAATTCTCCCCGCCGTGCTACATCTTGATCTACACCTGTATCCACGAGTCGTGTTCATCCTCACAGCCTTACATAGTATGCTCGTCTTTGGGGGCTACGGGTTTTACGCCGATCACAACTCATTTTTATTTTCGGCCAGTCCGACTTTAGTTTCCGTCCTAGGTCAAGTCGAGCAGGCAAGCTCTTTCGGGCCTTTTCGAATGTCCTCCAGTTTCACACTGTAACTATTGCTACACCGCACACCGCCGAATCTCGATTTTGGCCGAAGGGTCTGAGTCGAGGTTCACGCCGAGTACCCGAATCTTTGGCTCTTGGCCCTTTATCACTCTCCACTCGTACCCCAGGATCAGCTGAGTCAAGATCACTTTGATCTCGGCCGCGGCGAGAAACCTGCCCGGGCACGCGTGGTTGCCGTGGCCGAAGCCCAGGTGGTTGATGCTCGTTGTTACGAGCTGGGCGACGTTTTCCTTCCCGGGCGTCTGTCGCATCTTCAGGAAGCGGTCCCCGATGAAGGTGTGCGGCTCGGGGTAGATGTTCGAATCCCAGTGACGCTCGGCCGAGACGCCGATGACTGTGCCTTCTGGCAGTAACACGCCGTCTGGCAAGGTCATATCCTCGGTGACTTCACGAGGCATGGCCACTGTGTAATAGCATGGCTTGTTAGCACCCCTTTCTTGAAGATTTTGTGAGTCTGTCAGCGTATGACTTACCAGTGAGAATGGGCTTAATCCTCATGCTTTCCTTGATGACGCTATCAAGCAGCTTGAGATTGTAGAGGGACGTCTTGGTCCATCCCGATTCCCCAATCACTTCCTTTGCCTCCTCTCTCAGGCGCTGCACCATCTCAGGGTCGCCGGCAAGGTCGTACATAACTTGAGAGAGAAGATCCGTGGTGTTATGTACCGAGGCAATAGACAATCCCAATTGTAGGGTTGCGCGGTCAAACTTGCGACCATTCGCATACGTGTCCGACCACTCGATACCGTCGTTGTACTCTGTGGGAGTCTCCCCCTTTGCAGTGGCTGTTTCTTTCTCTCGTTGCCGCTTTTCAATGATAGGGCGGATCAGATTTCGGGCTTGGTCTACCTGGGAGCGAAGTTTACGGCAGGGAGGCAGAAACCAGTGTACAAAGGGTCTCATGAATGCCGGGAACATTCTCAAGCTCAGAGCTGCCAGGAAGCCGGTCATGATGTGACTGACGGCGATGTTGAGCCATGCCGGGTCACGGCACAGTTCCTCACCGAGAAAAACGCGCCCAGAGACCCGGGCGACGAGCAGATTCAGACGCTTCCTAATTGCAACTTTCTGCCATTCTGTATAAGTATTAGTTGAATGATGCAATAGTGAAGTTCTTAATATGATGAATGGCTTCTTACCTCCACTTTTGGGTACCTGTAGGATATCTTCAATGGCCATCTCGGACTCAGCTGGCAGAGGCTCTATGACACTTGCTGTAGACAATGGTTAGACAACGTTACTCAAAGTCTCTCGATGCCTCTGTACATACCAAGCTCTCTTGTCAACTTGTATTTGCACATGTCCAAGACCACTGGCAGGTCGTTCAAACCGCTTGCAAATCCCTCGAACCCGGGAATTTCATGAGAAACAAACTGACACACTTATTAGAACCTACCCATGGAGAAATATGGAGAGTAGAAGATACCTGGGCCACGACCTTTGAAAAGTCCAGTCTCTTGTCATTCCTGATGTCCTCCGCATATGAGGGGGGCAAGACGGTCAGTGTTCTTCCAGGACCGACGATGCGGAAGGGTTTGCCATTGGCTTTCTTTATTGCGCGACCAAGAGCCTTTCTGCCATCGTGGTAGAAGCTGAATTTGGGCTTGAGGTTGAATACGTCCCACCATTTCCCCTGGTCAAGAATGGGCAAACTTGTGACGGAGACTTTGCCAGCGTTTCTTCGACGTTCGGCTACGGTTTTGTAACTGAAGTAGAACAAAATGGTTGCAAGTATGCATCCGTACAGCGATGCGCTGTACGCCATTGTTGGAGATGATTTGATGGTTTCACTCCAGTCACTGATTCAACAAGTAAAAGGTGACTACTGCAATGAGATTCATGGCAGGCTTGTGGTCGAATGACATGAATGACCCCTACTAGTACTCGACTTGGGCCGCTTCCAGGGTCCTAACAGATGAACCGCTCCAAGAAGTGGTGCTCTGTGGCACCCCACTTGGTATCATTCGGGGACCGAGACCTGCTCTTTCAAGCCGGCGGCGGATGCGCATGGAAGAACTCCTTCTTTGCGCACTATCGTCCCAGCTTTGTTTGAGAACATTTATTCCTTGTATGTGACAATAGTATCTTCCCTGTATCAGCCGCCTGTTTCTCTCTAGTCAGTTTGTTCTCCAATTCTGCTGTCTTATCTGCAAGGGGCCAGGGCCCCTTGCAGGATCTCCATGACCTGCGGTATTGCCCCGTCCCCCATTGCTGAAGTTTATTGAGCGTACGGAGTACAGATCGAAATACTCCACTCAACTGGGCGTGCTCAATGGAACTCGTCCAATTGCTAAGCACGAGCGCTGTGTCGTAATGGGACGAACTGCGTCTTCATACGCGATTCAGCAGGGCCATGCTATCGACTCATTCATACAGTGCAAGCTACGTCAGGTAGCACTGAAATTGCAGGGTCTTCAAGAATACACCCCTTACACAGTATCAATTCCGGGCACGCCCCAACATGTTCAGCAAGACAGCAAAGCCTTATCATCCCACCGGCATTGTCGTCCCTTCAGCCCCTTGAAAATGGGGGAAGCAGAAATTCTCGCGGACTACTCCGCACGCCGCTTGATGCCACGCATTGATCCTAGAGTAGCGCGGGATTGAGTCCGTTGCCTTTTCCTGCTCTGTGCAGTATGAAATGACTGCTGGCAAGCTCATGTTCCCATGTGGGGGAGGCCGGGTAGCCGGCGAGGTAGAGATCAAGGTGACGAATGCTGCACGAGTTATGTATGTTGTTTCTTTGTGAAGCATACCGATGGCTATTGGAGATGGAGGTATCGTTGTCCAGTACCCTTAGAATATTTCCCTAACTCCAGACGTTATTGGATTGTAGTTGGGTCAGTTGCTCTGTCAGGAATTTAGACTATACCACACGATGACGCATGTATATTAGAGTTATAAGTCTAGATCGTCTTGCCCAACACTATGTTAGGATCTGATACGAGACCGTGGCACCTGATCGTCTGGCAAGTCCAGAAATGATTTATGAAGAAACAGAGACACTGCTAGGGTGACACAGGTGGGTTGGACTAGGCCCCAGGTTCACCAAGAGTAAGCTTAATACGCAATACAAGGTTGGGTCGTTCTAGAAGTTGTTCTAGCGAGCGTGACTGCGAACTTTCAGCCGTCAGAATCCGTTTCTAGTCCGCCTTAGATGTGGCTTGCGGTAGAGAGCCTAATGACTGCAATGGGCGATCAGTTCGAGATATCAGCTTGAGTGAACGTAGCGTCCATGCCAGTCGCTCATCAACATGGTTAGATATCCAGTTGGGAAATGAGCTGAAGAGAACACGAAAGAAGAATGCGTCAATTATAATAGGTTTCAGGATCCAGGTGCAACTGTGGTCTGATGCAAACCATGTCGTTCGAAACCATTCGGGTTCAGCAACTTCTCGTTAATGAGTTCAGCCTCTCAGCCATGCCACAGCGTCGGTGTATCAAAGAGAGAGTATGTTGTCACGTATGGTGACCGTTAAAGCCCGGGACTGGCAGTACAGTACTTGATCATTGCGCTAATACCAGTATTCATGTATCTGCAGGAATAGTCTTGTCAGAGAGGAGCAAAATTCACAAAATCTGGAGAATTCTGGTGAGCCGACTCAAAATACTCCAAGCACCGTTCTTATTAGAATGTAATATTGATAACTGCAGTTACAAAAGCGCCTCCAGCCGTTTCCCTCCCGTTTCTTCTTATTCTCACGAGGTGCTTTCACAAGCACCTCAACGACAAAATTGTAATCAAGCAAAGAGGCTTTTGGCCAGCATTGGCCTGTGCGTTGTAACCTCGAGGCCTTGCAACTGGAGATCCCTCCCAGCGTAAACATAGTAAACATTTGTGGAGGTGTTGGCATCGGATTGATCCGCTCGATGCTCACCGCTCCCAAAGGGGCCATGGAGTAATCATTAGCGAAACCGAGACGATCCGGAGCAACACGAAGTGCAAAGCGATGTACGTCATCATAGCGGAGGTGGGCAGAATACGAAAATTGAGGTGGGAAATTGCAAAGTTCGTGCCCGTGAAGATCTTTGAAGTCTCTTTTGTCTTTACGCGATACTTTGAGATAGATTAAGCGTCGAGTCATATGTAGAACAAATGACTCGGCGTCCAACACGTGGACCAGCTATGTGGAGGCGGTTATGTCCGTACCGCAGAACCCATTCTTATTCCGTTCTGACCGGCTTCTACATTTTTGTGCAGATGCTTCACGTCGGCACGTGACCTTCTGCTCTAATCCCCCAGTCAAGCATGCAAAAGACATGGGATTCATCATGAGCCTGCCATGTCGACGACCAGATTTGATACCTGTTTACCGATGATTCAGTAATATCAGCAGGCGTACAGAACCATCAACTTATACCCAACTCCAGATCCACTTCTCAAGCACGTGGTTAAATCTTTCCGGAGCAACCTTCATGATCCAATGTCCAACACTTATGACTTCCACCGTGTCAGATTTACGATCAATACCAGCCGCATCTTCAACCTCCTTGCCCGCTTCCGTATTGCTCAAAACCAACCTCGGAATCTCTGCGATCTTCTTTAATCTCAGATAATCCCCGCCACTCGGCCCTTGCGCATCACTCATCTGAAGCCACGCAGCAATCATCGCCGTCTCATCAGCGCCCCATGTTCGTAGCTTGTGCCATTCTTTGATATAATCCGGCGTGTCTGCAGGATATGTAACCTCGTTCTCCCAAAACGCGATCACAGCGCTGTCGAAGTTCTCTTTGAGGGCAGGAACAAGCTCCTTGGTTACTTCAGGAGTCAGGTAATACGAAGGGTCGACCAGTATATGCCCACGGATGAGTTCTGGGTAGCTGTGAACTAGCTCGGTAACAACAGTGCCGCCTAGGCTGTGACCCATGACGATGGCTTTATTGGAGGCGCTTGCACCTAGATGTTTCAGGAGAGCGGCGGCGTCGTCGGCCATGGTGACTGGATCCATGACCAAGGGACATGATTGGAATAGCGTGCTACGGCCGTGGCCTCGGAGGTCCATGGTAATGACATTGAAGAGCTGCAGAAGCACAAGAAACATGGTTTGAAAGGCCCAATCGGTCTGATCGGCAGCCCAGCCATGGATCAACAGAAAGGGGATGCCAGTCGCATTTCCCTGCGTCGTATAAAAGATGTCCGTTGAATCGAGGGGAAGAACTGCATCACCGGCCATTGTGGGTTCGATGTGAAGCAGAATATCTACGGTGGGTTCTGCAAATATGCCTGGAAGGATGTTGACTAAACGACGACTTGGACATTTCCGTCGTTGTGGTTTCTGAAGAAGAATAGAATACGCGATTTATATAATAAGCATGCATATCGGGGCGCGAAGTAATCTCGCCATAGAATACGTCATCAGGTCTGGCATGGTAGGTCAGCTACATTCCCAATCTTGACATTGGCTCGACTTGTCTATCTATGCAACCGGTAAGCAAAAGGTGGGCCTGCATATCAAGAATTGGATAGCAATTAAGACTAGGCACCTGCACTCTTGTGTCACCAATACCTCAATGTGTCGTTCGGCCGCTCGCTTCTTTCTCGTATTCTTGAGAGTCAGCATTGCCTTCTTGGGAAAGATTACCTTTTTGGCGGTTGAGAAGTCCACCCGCACCACCTTAGCAACTGCCCTCTGACGTGCTGCCTTCCTCAATCTGTGCTACTCCTCACCCCTAATTACATTCTTTAAGCTTAGCGTTTTATGTCGAATCTGCGTGCGGCGTTCGTTCTTGTCGTCTATCATCAAACCTTCCGTTTGATGACGTCGGTTTTGATGCAACAAAACTGAGGCTCATTCATTCAAGGGTGAGTCTTGTGCTTGATCAAGGTTTCCTTGCCATACCAAGTACATTGCTTGCAAATGATCTGCTTCTCAAACAAGCTAGCTCCCAGTCTTGCCTTCGTTAATCAATCAAGTTGCGTTGGCAATGCCGACCCCGCGCACCATTGAGCGACTTCGCTCAAACATCGTCACTCTCACCGCGCGATGCAAATCCAATCCCGAAAAGGTAACATTGAAGTATCATGTCTATAACATTGAAAATAGAACGCATGCTGAACACCTCCTTGATCAACGGTCTTTTTACGCCTTTTGACAAGTGTAAGAGCATTCAGCGCCCGCTACGATGATTGAGCTCGGTGCCGGAATCCAGTCCGGCACGTTCTTGCACTGAATCTCAGGCCCGTACACACCATCGATGGTACCTGAAAGGCTGGCACATGCCTGGATGCGGTCGTCGAAGAATTGCTGAAAGGTGATTTGGCTGAAGCAATCGTTGTAGTCAATGTGGCAGTATTTAGCCATAGCGACAGCCGCTAGCGCTGACATGAGAGAAACAGAAGAGAATTTCACTAGATGCCGGCAATGCCAGTCAGATAAGAGCACATCCACTGCAATTGAAAGTACACTGGCCACTTACTGTTGGGTAGGATCGAAAGGTGCTTGATGTGGAAAATAACCGCTCCAAATGTGCTTCAATAATGCGCTGTGAAAGTAGTCAAGTTTCGTTACAGAGCTGAAAATTTGGAATGATCGAAATGGCTGCAACAAGACAGGGCTGAGGCAGCTGTTTTATGGCTTCACTCGTATCCCACGCCGGATCCCACGGAGGCTCGGAAATAAATGTTTAGCTAATCGTGCCTTTCAAATGGGCCTATTTTTGACGTTAATATATTCGGGGTTATACTATACGAGGTAGATATGTTGCCAATTAACTATAATCGCAGGTCATGTACCGAGCGTCTCCGGAATTTTAAACTCTAAACAATCCGCCCTTACCATTTTTGAGACTTATTGCGAGATAACCCAGCAACCTCCCTAACATGACGATACCTTAAGTACGGTTAGCAACTAATCACAATGATCTTTTTGTTTGTAATGGCGAAGAACCATTTTGAAGATTGTGGCATGCTGTTGCAGCTTTCAAGTCGTGCATGCACTGCGGCTTGAACTGAAAGACTGGGGGCAGGTTCGTAACCTGAACTAGTTGTTCTCTTTCAAAGTCCAGTTCGCGATCGCGATTTGGACCCGCCCTTTGCTTTGAGTTCCAAACCAGCCGAAACCGGTTGCGACTTAGCTCAGTTGGCTCACGATGGACAAGGTAGATCCAGATTTTGATAATATATGAACAGCATCTCATATCCGACTGATCCGATTGAAGTAAACGACATCGTGAACATCGCACGAGCTATAAGAATCGAACTTGTTGCTCAGTTTCTGTAGGAGTCGAAGTGTGCATGCGCCAGATTCTGCCAGCCTCCTCAGTTCCCTACAGTACGATCATTAAATCTGACACGTACTTTCTTTCAACATCAAAATGTCATCTCAAAAGAATATCCTAGCCCTGGCGCTAGCTTACATCTTTCTATTTCTCTCGTACGCCTCGGCAAGCCCCTTGCCTATTTCGCCCGATGATGCGGTAAACCTCAAGTCCCGTCAATCTGTGTGCCGACCAACTGTCGGCTGCGTCCCATTTTTCAATGCGCCCACTTGGAACAGCTTTGAGCTGACCATTCCCGCACCTGGCGACCCTCTCACACAGACGGCCCGCTCAGCTGGAGGAGAAGTCGAAGCTTCAACCTGGAACCGGGCTGATGGCTCCGCCTTCCTCGGAATCCACCTCGGCGATGACTACGACCTGCCTGCGCATGCCGAGATGCAGATCCAAGCCCGGTTCCGGAGCACTGATATCAGACTCAACCGTGCCTCCATTGACCTCGAAGGGCAGGGTGCACTTGGGACAATTCCGGCTGCTTCGATCACTGAATGGCGGGCGGGTAACCGGGTGGGCAACACCATTACTCTCACAATCAGATGGAGACTCGAGCAGGATCTTTAAGGCTGCCGTCTCGGGGATAGACGTCGAGTTGAAGAGACATCATGGGCAGTCAGCACAGATGGCCAGGCAGTTGACTATTGCGAACTCATCGTATCGTCGTCTGCCAATATAGGGGTTCGCCATTGGGAGAAGAACATGAGGCAGTAGGACTTAGAATCATGTGCAGACGCTTAGCTACATCTTATGAAAGTTTCAACCAACTCTCAGCAATAAAAGGGGATGATATAGGACAATTTAAACGGTACCGTTATGATTTCGTACGTGGCGAATTCCAAACACATATTGCTCATTGCCACAATACAGATTCGAAACTTGCAAACATCAAAGTCAAGTACCCTCCCTGCCAGTTGCGGAACGAGGAGTGAATCTGACCAGAAGTCCTGACTGTTTCGCAAACCAGTACGTTTTGACTTTCCATTCAGGCTCGCTTGACGCCCATTCCAAGTCGAACTGGCGAAGTATCTGGGGCACAAACTTGCCGACTTCCATGATCGAAATGTTTTTCCCGATGCAAGTTCTTGCGCCAGCTCCGAACTGCAACGGGCGTATGGATCCGTCAGCAGTGTTAGTGATCAGGGAGCAGCAACGTACTAGATAGACAAAACTAGGGGAGGACAGGAATGGGGACTTGGGAGACAGCATGTTGGCATTAAGAAATGGAGAGATAAAGATGTGACGTACGGTCAATAAATGGCGGTCCATGTTCTTCGCCTGTTCCTCAGGGCAGAGCCAACGCTCTGGTCGAAACTGGTCTGCGTCCCGGCCAAATATTTCGTAGTTTCGATGGATGACGGCCGCGTTCATGCCCACAATGGTACCTGCTGGCAGGTGTACTCCGCATAGGTCAACCCCACCTTCGGGCACTACACGCTCGAGAGGATATGACACACCAGGGTGCATGCGCATGGCTTCTTTGATACAGAGTTGCCTTTGCAATTATGTTAATACGATCCATATACAGAAGAGCTCATATGCTGCTGAATGAAACCATCTCGATACTGACAAGTATTCAAGTTCCAGGCTCTCGCTATATTGCACGACAGGCGACAATTTGCCGTCCTTATCAGCCTTGTCAATTTCCCGTTGCAATGTTTGGTACGCGTGTTTGTTCTTCAGTAGGTAGTAGAAGACAGCGCGGAGAGAAATAGCCGTAGTATCGCTGCCAGCTAGACTATGTCATCAGATCAATCAGCGAAAGACGACATCTACCACAAGGTGTCTCACGAGACGACTTACAGATTATTCATTAAATGATTCATGAGCTCCCACGTACTCATGACCGTGCCCGTGGCCTTCTGTTGCTGTCGCAAGTAAGCGAGGAAGTCCCGTCTGTGAGCAGTATCTGCCTCTTCAGCATCATGTTCCTTAATGCTCTCCAAAACCATCTGCGCAGATCATCAGCTAAGTGAGTCTCGTAACCAGATCAAACGCCCCGGTGTACTCTCAGTCGGACGCACATTTGTGGAAGTCGCGATGGGATCTCGTGAGATGGTGACTAGTTTCGCGAAAATTCTCCTGAGGGTGAGATTCCCAAGGAGAAAAGGATGAAGAGATGGCACCTGTCCAACCCTGCCGACATAAACAAGTCCGAACTCGATCCCTGAAATCATGCCCTTGATGTCCTTGCGTTCTTCCATGAATCCGAATCTTCGAGCAAACGAGATGGCGCCGATCACGTCAAAGGCGTACCATTGAACCCAGGTTCCGAGGTCGACGATCTGCCCTTGCATTTCTAACATAGCTTCGGTGAAAATCTGGCTGCAGGGGTCTACCAGATACTCGAGTGTTCGAATGGAGCTCATGGAGAACTTCTGGGCAACCGGTCGCTTTAAAGCCTTGTGCTCTTCAGGGTCGGTGGTGGAGAACATGCTGGGCATGTCTTTGCCCTCATATGCCATGGACAGGGTATGATAAAATGCGGACTATTACTTCTTCAGCTCAAATGCTCAGATATCGTCCAACAAGATGGCACAAACCTTCAGAAATTTGCTGCCGATGCCGTATATGGTGAACATGGCGGACGGATCCGAGATATTAACAACGTTCGGGGCAGTCCGTACAATTGGTCCATACCTCGCATGAAGTTCTCGGTATCGTTCATGAGCATTCCCATCCCACCCGAATATTACCCGCCAAAAAGGAGTATATCTGGCAAGCCAGGGTCCTGGTATCTGACGAAGGCCTGGACGTAAGGCGCGGAAAATCGAGATAGCAACTATGTACACAATAACTGCCCCAATAAGAGCCGTGTACTTGCTGTCGTAGAAATTCATGTTGTAAATAGGCCTGCGCCACTCAAAGTGATGTCAATACGTAGTCTTGGATGATACGAGTTGATTCTGATCGGTCCTGAGGAGCATACGTGGTCTTTGAGATTACAAGAGAGAATAAAAGCTCTAGTGCCAAAATGTTGATGTTCTAGCCCCATAAGTAACGACCGTCCGACGTGGTTGTTATTCTGGCCAAAGGTATTCACCTGGTACTTCACTGTTTTCATGTGCTTGAAGATGTTCCGGTGGGGTCGGATAGATGAAATCATACGACCCATGACAGATGCCTTTGCTCCAAAGGAGATGCGGGAGAATGCGAAATCTCCGATTCTCATCCCCGCAGTGACCGCATGAGCCTCCAATCACAGTTTGATGGTGTTCTAGGGTCTGCTCCAAACTTTTACGGATAGCTTCTAAGGAAAGATCTGTATATCGTTCGATCGATTCGGACTGGTTGGATTAATTGTTTGAACAGATAAGGTTTTGGTGCCATGGCCGCAGCCTTTTGGCTTTATGAGGTAGTCGAAGCGTGGAACGCTAGCATCAGCGGATACTTGGGATCAAAAACTTGTCGAATCAATGGATGACCGGAGAAAATCGCAGTTAGCCTTAACTCCCCGCTGACAAGTGGTAGGACGGAACAACAGACATGCGATGACGTTCGAGTAAGGTCGCGTGCCGAAAATATATCCAAAAGAAGCATAGCAAGATGATTGTCATGAAGTGAGAATAAGATCTACCTCACTCGCCTGCAAAAAGCTCAGCTCCCATACTTGGGATAGTGTATCTTGGGTCAAAAATGGAGGCACATCTTGCTACAGCTGAAACATCATATTTATTGCGTCGGACTGATAGATGACCTGACACTTCAAAAGGGATATCAGGCAACCAATCGAGTGAGCAAGGTTATCATCAATATAGTCTGACAATGTGTAGTGTGCTATTGTACATCGGGCCGCGTTCGTCGGCTTTCGGGATGCAGGGGTGCATCTGTATGCCAGATGGGCTTGGATGTTGTAAAGGACGAGAAAAGCAATGAAAGAATATCGGACTCACTGATCGAGGAATAATGAAATAATCAATCAGACGAATAAAAAGCTAAGAAACAGCATAGAAATTGAGAGGTTTGTCCCCAAGCCGGACGTCACCGCCTCCTTGCGAAGACGCGTTCCTTTTTGTGCAGCAGATCATACCTTACCATACGCCATCAAGCTTTGTGTGGTTGGATTGCATTGGAATAAGAGATAAGACTACGTGTAGAAAGCCCAGGTGGTACTCATTGTCAAAACCGGTAAACATGTTAGTTAGATCTTGATATAGGGACTTTCATATCCATGGATCCCAGGAGGCATTGCTGTTCCGGACCCACCCACATGACCGAGACCGGGACTGGTTAAGACGCCCCAGACCCCAGCACTCAAAGCAGCCCCACGCTGGAAAGCTACCCCAGACTTTCCAACTTCCCGGAAACAACCCCCTTCAACGTAGAGCCAAACCTTTGTCATAAAGTCCCAGCCCCCTCAAGCAACAGCATGACCAATATGACCTGATTCTATAACCAGAAAGAAGAGGCAAGAATTCCAATCAATGCCACCGGCATCCGCCAGCCGGACCGGCGCATGCCAGCGCTGTCACCGCCGAAAGGTTCGGTGCGACCGTACGAGGCCGTCATGCGCGCCGTGTGCCAGGATCAACGCGCAATGCACCTATGCAGCGAGGGAGCACCAGATCGAGCTGCGACGCCAGGACGTCGAGAGACTCGAGCAGAAAATACGAGACCTTCAAGCGGAGAATGACGAACTATGCAGCAAGCTGGCCGAGGCTCAGCAACAGCAGCTCCAGGAACGGTCAAGTAGCGGAGACAGGCTGGTAACCCCTGCCACATCATCTAGCCTCGGACTGCAAGCCGAAGAGCAACGAGCCCCTGCTGGCGGCAACGAAATTGCCAGTCAAGTTATTCATCTATCGCTCAGTGCTGGCGGGGGGAGAGATTTCGTCGGATCGACGAGTGGACTGTTCCTCGCCAATCTACTCCAATCGCACAGCCAGCCTGCCGCGCCGTCTCAGCTGCTAGCCGGCCAGCCTCCGGGATTCGTTACCAGCAGCGATGACAGAACAGGAAGCTTGACCCTGAATGCCGCTTCTAGTCTGCCCCCAAGAGGCATGGCGACGGAGATTGTGGATGCGTACTGCAGCCATGATCGACTATGTTATCCATTCTTGCCTCCGAAGGCGCTGGACAAAGCGTTGGATGCTGTTTACGAGGCGCGAAGTCCTGACTTGATCGATCCCGTTGACAGCTTCCTTGTCGACATGACCCTTGCGATCGGCACAGCGCAGGTCTACAAGCTTAATTGGAATGGCATCTGGGACGCCGAGGTTCACTACAACAGAGCTCTGACGCGTCTTGTTGATGTTCTCGGTCGGGGAGGGATCACGGCGCTTCAGGCACTGCTACTAATATGCCAGTACAGGATGGGGACGACGTCCCACGATACGAGCACAAATGTTTGGCATCTCATCGGAGTGGCAGCGCGGACATGCTTCGAACTGGGCCTACACAAGTCGTCAACTTACAACTTACCTCGGGACGGAGATGAGACGGAAGTCGAGGCAAGACAGGAAGATTTGGAGATCAAGCGAAGATGCTTCTGGAGCGTGGTATCCATGGACCGCATTGCCAGCATGATTCTTGGGCGACCACTCGCTATCCAGCTGGATGACATCGACACAGAGCTCCCCCACTCGGAGGCGATTACGACCAGTATACCGGTCCATCGTCACTTGTCTACGGCGTCGTTTGGCACCCAAGAGTGGCATCTCGGCACGATAATCTTTGTCCACATCGTGCGATATCGACTCATCTGCGGAAAGATCCTTAATTCACTCCACCGAAGCACGATCAGTAGAGAGAGCAACATTACGTACGAGAGCACCCGAGAGGCCCTAGCCGAGGAGCTCCAGGCCTGGCGTGCGGGGACCACTAGCCTTCCTCTCATTCCCGCTGACGCACCCCTCGCATCTCCCGCTGGTAGATCTAGTTTCCGTTCAGCTGAATGGTACGAACTCTTATACCACAACGGCGTTTTGATGCTATTCCGACCTTCCCCGTCAATATGCGACGCGTCCCGAAATAGCAATGTGCTCCAGCACATGTTCGACTCATCCCAAGAGGCGATCAAACTGTACGCCAACCTACATCGATCCAGGAAAATCAATTATTCATGGGTCACTCTCCATTCCATCTTCATCGCTGGTCTATCATATATCTACGCTCTGAGGAATCATATCCAACACATTCAGAAACGGTCTCAAAGCGGCGAGAACGTCGCCAATGCAACCCTTCGTTCGACCCCATCTATCAGCCAGGTTGTCAACGACACTCGAGCGTGCTCCAAGGTTTTGGTCGCTCTATCCGAAAGATGGGCCATGGCACGGAACTGTTCCGAGGTGTTCGACCGCTTAAGTGACGCGGTTGTAGCCGACGTGGTAGAAGCACAGAGTGTACAGGCGTCAGCATCGACGAGTATGTCATTTGCCAATCCGACGGCAGATGTTGGCCACATATCCCAGCCCGTGGAATTGAATCTTACAGACGCCATGTATGCGCATGGGACATCCCAGAGCTTTGTCAATATGACGGTCGATGACACGCTACGCGACTGCTTTGGGGACCTGCAAAATATTTACTACGATCAGTATCATAGTGATGCGATTGCCCAACTGTCACAAGAGTGGCTGTTTGGATTAGGCGAAACTCCAAGTCGCTACTTTTGAGGTTGAAAAACAACAGTATGTCACAATAGCTTTACAAATAACACATTCTAATGATCTATGTCTTCCCTCATATCCTACCTCGCTTGAGGAACACCTTAGGGATATCGACGTGTCTACTTCGCAGATACTCCGCGATTCCTTTCCCTAATCCATCAATTCTATCCGAAGAGGCGATACCACCGTTCAAGTTGTCCAAAATGCGGCTGAAAGGTTGTCAACTACTGTTCCATTACAACAAATGATAATGACTCACAAGTGCACGGCATTGATGCCGGGGAATTCGACACGTTCCACCCGCCTGTTGGGATTGATCTTATACCAATCATCACCAAGCAGCTGTTTCAATCGCGACACAGTCAACAACGACCGCAGCCACGCATACTCATCTTCGTGTCGGACGAAGAAACCGACGTTGGAGTTGTCGGCCTTGTCGCCAGACCGAGCATGGACGATGCTTCCCAGTGGAGCAAACTCGGTCGGCCCCAGAGCCGTCAGGTCAATGGGCTCTGCCGTGTCGGCAGATGGCCTAACAACTTTGTACTCGGCCGTTTCCTTCGGCGCCGGTACCGGTATAAGCTCCCCCGTCCCCAGCAGAAAACGATGTTCAATGGCAGACTGTGGTATAAGCGCAGGAAACATCTCCATGAACGGTTTTGGATCCATCGTGCGGAAGTCGAGAGACATGTGATACCCCGGATAGCTCTGCATCCTTACGGCGTAGATGGGTATTTTGAACTTTACCGCTGCAATATCTTTCCTCGTTCTCGCTTGCGCAAACACACGGAGCTGGACAGTCCCGGCCTGCTGCGAGCTGGGGTTCTGCACCTGAGTGCCGTACTGCTCTATGCTGAGCCTGCTGAACTTGCTGTCTTTGAACATATAAGTCAGCTGATTCTTCATCATGGTCACCTTCTCATCAACATCCAAGCCGTTGATGTAGAAGGTGGCCTCGGCTTGGTACCCTCCCTCCGCAGCAAACATGACTTTCGTCGTCGGCGGAGGCGGCAGGCCCCTCACACCCCAAACCCGCACTCGATCTTCCCCAAAGCCCGTCTGCTCTTCAACATGGACACCAGACAGGTCTCCCACCACATCTGGGTTGAGATAGAGGTGGCCTTGGAGCTCATACAGCAGCTGCGCAGTGACCGTGTGCTTGGTGACACGGCCGCCGCCTTCTGCAGTCCTGCTGATGACGCATTCGCCGTCTCTACTGATCTCGGCAATGGGAAACGCCAGGTCGACTAGCTCGGGAAGGAACTCCTTGAAGCCGGAGAAGTTCGCGCCCACGACGTACGGTCCGCACTCAATCAGATGAGCGGCCAGCAATGCGCCGGCAAGCTCTTGGTACTGATCTTTGCGCCAGCCATAGTACCACGCAGCAGCACCCATGACTGGCGACGCGTCTGTACACCTTCCAGCCACGACGATACGTGCGCCGGCTCTCAGCGCCTCGACGATTCCCCAGCAACCGATGTAAGCAGCGCCGCAACAGGGTTTGAACCCCCAGTCGTCGAGGGTAATCTCCGGATGATCGAGGTGAGGAAACCTCAAGTCTTGGCTGGCGTCTTCAAGCAGACCAGACACATCATCTCCCAGAACCGCCGCGACAACGCTCTCCGGGTATCCTTTCCGCCTGCAAAGCGCCTTGATCTTCTCGAAGAGCGCCGCGGTGTTCAGCGCGCCGGCGTTTGTCACCACCCTGATATCCTTCGTCATTATATCATCGATGCACTCTTCGAGCTGCTCGTAGAAGCCGTTCTCGTATCCGAGATTCGGGTCGATGTCGCGTTTGGTGATGGCGTTCCAGGCGATGTTCATCTCCGAGAGCCAGTCGCCGGTGATGACCTGTACATTCCCCGAGCGCACCATACGCGCCATCGCGTGAGGGTGGTCTCCTGTTGCACCGGAGACATTTCCGATTCGGATTGGAGGCTTTTCGATCATGTTGAGATTCGCATGCGATGGTAATGGAGGGAACGTAGAGAGAGCAGCAATCAGGTCAGGCGCTACGGCCGAAGCAGCATCAATCTTGCTCTATTATGTGCCTCTTCGCTCCCGCAACATGGTATGAGATAAAGATATCTTCAGCTCTACAAGGAATGTCAAGGGACCAGAGTCCACTGCAACACTCTCACATGCGGCCGATTACGGACTGAAGACCGAGCCAAGAAAGACAAGCTCCATCGGACAGGTTCCGATGGATGAGAGCTAAGAAGTATATCAGGATGCGGCTCATATTTGCTGCATACTCGAGGCATTTACCGCAATAACTTGCGTCAGTCTAACTACTCCCAGTCTACAAACACCCAAGTCTTACAACAGAGCGGTGTCGAGAGCCGAGACAGCGGCGCGGCCCCGAAGCCGAAAACTACTCCACAGTCATCCCTTCCAGCCCCCCAACATTTTGCCATTCAGCAACCGGCAAAAACAACAAGCATGTCTGTCCATTGCAACATGATTGGGCCGGTCGCGGAGACCCGGATAAGGAATTGCGCATCTGGTCCACCTCCAGTGTCCTGATCCACCGGAACTGCGGGGGATGAGGGGGGCAAGTTGGGGGAACGGCATCTGGGCAGTGATCCTTTGGTGCGCTCCAAGGAGGTGACCGCTTCTTGATTCTGGACCTCCCTTTCGGCCTTCGGCGCCGCAGGCCGAGGAGACGGCCTATCGACTTCCCAACACCAATCTACCGTCACTCTGGTGCCATGTTCCCCACCGAGCGCATGCGAGTGTTGCATTTCTCTCCACACAGATATCTTGAGCCAAGAATGCCAAATCCGGGGTTGTTTGCGGGGAAGGTCTCCCCAGAGCTTGGAGGACAAATACGTGCCCTCTCCTTCGTTAGCTCCGGGTTGTGACATCGACTTGTCATTTGTAGTTCTTGAGATTTTCTTCAAGACTTTGAAGTCGTCCCTGACATAGCCTGCAACGAAGATGGCAAACTCCACGGATCCAAGGCCAGAGAGCCATGTCGAGCAGCCAGCCGCTGATATTGAGAAGCAACAAGTCCTGCATCAAGAGCACTCTCATGTTGTGGACGATGAAAAGACAGTTGCGCCGGCAGTTGATTACTCTGGAGCCACGGCGAAGACGGATCCCGAAGAGATCAAGCTCGTCAAAAAGCTGGACGTCTGGATAATGGTCAGTCAACTCCGCCTAACACGCCTCAATCTAGGATCTAACAGACACACAGCCGACTCTTTGGTTGATGTACTGGCTCAAGTAGGTCAATCCCTTCCACCCTTTCTCATCTTCATCGCTAATCGCTTAGCTACCTTGACCGCAATGCAATTGCCCTCGCCCGCCTCAACGGCCTCGAAAAGCAACTCGGTCTCACAAGCGTTCAATACTCAACCTCGGTCTCCATCCTCTTCGTCGGCTACATCCTCGGCCAAATACCGAGTAACATGGTCTTAACACGCGTGCGCCCGTCATGGTACATGGGCGGCTTCATGATGGCTTGGGCCGTCGTGAGCGCCCTGACAGCCGTCGTACACGATTACAAAGGTCTCGTCCTGACACGGTTCTTCCTCGGCGTTGTAGAGGCTCCCTACTATCCTGGAGCTTTATACATCCTGTCCATCTTCTATACGCGCAAAGAGCTCGCAACGCGAATCAGCGTGCTTTATTCCGGCAACATTCTAGCAACTGCCTTCGCCGGCCTGATTGCAGCAGGAGTATTCAACGGCATGGATGGCACCGCCGGGCTTGCGGCCTGGCGTTGGCTCTTCATCCTCCAAGGCGCCGTCACATTCGCGATCGCTATGGTGGCGTGCTTCACCCTTCCCGATGAGCCCCTCACGACCCGCTGGCTGACCCCCGAACAACGACAACTTGCCCACGACAGAATCGCGCGGGACACTGTAGGCGTCCGTCTTCAGAGCAGCACATGGGGCGGCCTCAAGGAAGCCTTCGTCGATCCCAAGGTGTGGGTGTTCATTTACATGCAGCACATGCATCTCGCCACGAACGGCTTCAAGAACTTCTTCCCCACCATCGTCGAGACGCTCAATTTCAGCACAACAGTTACCCTTGTTCTTACGTGCCCGCCTTACCTCATCGCCGGAATTCTGTCTATTGCCTGGGCGTGGAGCTCAGGCAAGCACAACGAGCGCACTTGGCATATCACGATATCCAAGGCCGTTGCACTATTCGGCTTTGTCTTGGCCTGTGCTACGATGAACACTGGAGCACGCTACTTCGCGATGGTGGTCTTCACAGTGGGCACGTACGGGGTGAACAGTATTTTGCTGGGTTGGGTTGGTAGCACGTGCGGTCAGACGAAGGAGAAGAAGGCTTCGGCGCTGGCCATCGTCAATACGAGCGCAAGCATCAGCTTCATTTGGACTCCGGTAAGCATACTATCCCTAGTGCCAGGTGGAGAGGGACGTCCACTGACATGGTGACTTCAGTACTTGTGGCCTACGTCCGATGCGCCGAGATACGTCATTCCGATGGCAAGCAGTGCCGCCTTCTGTGTTGCCTGCGTTGCTGGAGCGTGGCTTATGAAGTGGATGCTCGTGAGGGAAAACAGGAAGATTCGGGCCACTGACCAGGAGGCAAGGCTGTTTTATGCTTATTGATGTGAACGAAAGATGCCATAGTATGACTCAAGCAAGCCGCCTGTTCGAGGCCGGTCAAGGCCATAAACGTCAACTAATGCATGTAAGGAAGAGATTCTATACAAGTAATGTGCTCCCTGTGTATCGTGTCCAAAGAGGTAAAAGCAGAGAAAGTGAGACGAAGACTGTATTTTGTGAATCCAGAAAGCGGCTTTAAGAAAAGAGACCGCCTATTTTTCCTGTCGTAAAGCAACTACATTTCTTGTGTTATAAACTCAATTACTATCGTCTTCGTCGTCGTCCTTGTCGTCCTCGTCTTCGTTGTTATCCTCGTCGTCCTTATCGTCCTCATCGTCCTCCTCGTCCTCGTCTTCGTTATTATCCTCGTTGTCGTTATCTTTTTCTATCATCGTCGTTATTATAGAATATTAGTTTTAATAGGAGATCTTAAGTACGTAGGAATTTAGCTGCTCTAGCGCAGGAAAATCAGGCTGTCTTAAAGAAAAACATTAATTAATTATAGTGAATCTGTTTAGTGATACAAACTATAATAGCGATTAAGTCTTTATTATATATCTTATTAATTACTAAATACCTAAGATTAAAGGATACGTCTTTTAGATAACTCTAGTTTTACTCTTAATTCTACGAAAATAAATTTTGGAATTAGATAAAAAAGGTCTTTCGTGCCACTGCGTGTATGTTAATCAGCTTTACCCCGTACTACAGGTTCCTAGCGTTATTTGGTAGTCGACAGGATATAGGTCTTCAACTTCTTGGGGTTCCACTGTGCAAAAGACTGTGGCATCCATTGAACGTGGTTCGACAACGGCCTTGCTAAGAATTTTTCTGTCCATTGTAGCAGCCTTTTGTTCTGCACCAGGAAATCCCTTCGGCTCTGCATCGCGTCGCAAGTGGCGTGGGATCCTTCAAGCGAAGCGCAAGATCGCTCCCAATGCTCGGCTCAATCTCATTCCCGGCAGGGTTCCTCCAATGGTCATTGTACCAAATCGTATAAGTACCTTGCAAATAAACATTCTCGCCGTGTCTTTTCAATAGGTACCTAAAGCCACACCATTTGCATTGCGACTTATAGTAGCGCAAACCTGGGTGTGAGTCATCAGTATCCCAGAAGCTGCGGAGAAGCGATTCCCGAAGAGCTGCCTCGAAGAAGCTCATGTGCGGACAGAGGAGCGCTTCGTAGGTCTCTCCAATCCTGTCGAATCTCTTTCGCAGAGATTCTTGTGTTACAGAGACCCCTTTGTACAGCTTGAATACCGGTAAGGCCCATTCCAGCAATAGGTAGCAGTGGGCTCGGTCCTTCATCATACGAACTGCGGGTTGTTTGACGCGGCTGCCGTGCGCTGCGAACTCTGCGAAGCAAGTGGTACATTCCACGAATGGGAATTTGTTTTGCGCGGACTCTTTGCCGCTTGATATCGTGCCAATTTCGGTCAGCTTGTTGTGCAAATCTGGCCAGGTAAACGTTTGGTGAGCACAGAGCTGGAGTGAACCTGGCCAGCTCTCGTATTCCTTCTCTCTTCCGTCGTGGGAATACTTCAACGTTGTCATTTTGAGGTACGATGTGTGCAGACACCAATGCGCATCGTAGCCCGCGCAGTCGTCGCATGTCTGGTTGAGCAGAGCGTCGGCGGGCGAGTCGTAACGGTACGTCTGGTTATTTGTCAAGAGACACCTGGAACAGAGGAGGCTGCGTTCGTGCTGCTCTTTGATCTTCCTGCGCAACGGGTATTGCTGCAGTAACCTGTTTCCTGGATACCTGTACGTTGCCAGTGGAAGATGGGACTCTCCATTGTGTGCAGAAGTCGTTTCGAAGAACTTCGTCTTGAGTGACTTGAGTCGTTGTTGCGTCGTCGTGTCGAGCCAGGACCGATCCCACCTGACCCGATCCGGCTCGGCGAATGCAGGATACAGGATCTTGTATCTTTCATAACATCGGCTCATCCAATTTTGATTTTCGTAGCGTAAATGGATTCCGCGTTGCTGAGCGGCGTCGTCGTCCTCGTAGCTGACTTCAAAATCTCCGCATATGATGGCGAGGCGATAAGAGACTTGGCGAAAAAACCAAAGGTCAACCCCATCCATGCAGCAAATGATCTCCATGATCAGCTCGTCTGGCAATGAATGAAGTCGTGACTTTTGGTTCTGCTGTCTTCGGATCAACCAATCTGGCAAGACTTCGGATGCCTGTTCCGGAGCCGGAACTGTTGCATCGTCATCTTGAGACAGTTGAAGACTGATCATTGGCTTCCGTCCCGTATTTCTCTTGCTTTTTGACAAGTACGGCATTATGCTTGTTTGTGAAATAAAATGAGTTGACAGCTCGGTGTGAGACATACTTCTTCAGTTTCGCAGATTTAAATCGTGTGTTGTATGCGAAGGACTCGGAGCACAAATCATGACGACTCTCAAAGCAGCGACCGAATTTAAATATTTTTCTCGGGCGAGCGAGTGAGTCAAAGGGACAGCTATGGGTTTCCCCCAAGGTCGAAGAAATACAGTGACCACGTAGTGAGCATTGGACAATCAAGGCCTCCAGGCTGACTACAGCTGTATTCGCCATCAAGGTGATCTTTTTGATTTCACAGAGGTCCCTCGTGAGCAGGTCCACTTTGACGCCGATGTCCGGCACCGTCTCTGGGGGCGGAGGACCGAGTTGTCGGGCCTCAGAAGGTTGTCCGGGTACGGATATTTACATCAACAAGTTCATCAAGATCAGCGGGTCGGGCTCAATTGCCGCGACTCATTGCCGGTGCGGCCCCGCTGATTCGAGCACGTCCTCCATATTATTCATCGGCGACGGCATCCAAGTCGGCTCCGACTCTTTGGTTCCGCCACAAGTTCCGAACAAACCGAAGCGTGAAAAGTGGGGGGGAATAGCGCAAGATGTTTCTAAAGGCCTCGAGAGATCTAATCAGATTTGCAATCATAAATCCGTGCGGCAGCCACCGCCGGTAGGGCGATTACGACACACAGGCAAGTCGCACTTGACCCACAGCGCAAGTCTCGTAATACGAGCCGAGCTCCGATTTTCTTGGTGAAGACAATCTGTTAAAGCTGAGGTGTCCTGCAGCCGTAGCTTCACGCTCGACTATTCCATCTGCCAAGACTTGCCTCCTTATCCTACTTTCAGCATCTCAACTACTACGCCACCAATCAAGATGCTGCAACCCTTGAAGAACGTTGTTGTCCTTGGAGGATCGTATGTCGGACTCGTACGTGTCTCTTTCTGCAGAAAATGTGCCTCGTACCTTAGTGAGAATAGTTGCTAACTCTCCGTGTGTCAGGCTGCTGTGGGTGAGCTTGCCGCTGCTCTGCCACCATCCCATCGCGTCAGTAAACTTTCTGTGAGATAGGCCCTGAAAGGACGATGACTGACTTGTCGCCCGCAGATCTTGCTGGTTGAGCCGCATAGCCACTTTCATCATCTCTTCGCCTTTGTGAGTTACTATGCTTACTGCATTAGTATCAGGTGCCGCTAACGCGAAAATCAGCCCCGTTTCGCAGTCCTGCCGAATCATGAACACAAAGCCTTCATTCCCTACACAGCAGCTTTCTCAAAGTCCTCCGACCCGTCGCGGCATCAGGTGATTCAAGCTCGCGCCAAGTCTCTCCGCCCCAACGCCGTCATTCTGGATAGAGAATGGCAAGGTTCAGGAGAGATTCCGTTCGAGTATTTGGTCGTCACAACAGGCACCAGATTGCCGAGCCCTGGAACGATGCCTAATGATGACAAGCCATCATCGGTCGACACCTTGAGAGCGCATCAGCAGGCCGTCCAGAGGGCATCTTCCGTTATTCTCATCGGAGGTGGTGCAGTAGGCGTCCAGATGGCTACGGATCTCAAGGAAATCTACCCTGAAAAGGAGGTGACCCTTGTGCATTCACGAGAGCACCTTATGCCTCTTTACCACACCAAGTTGGACGAGATTATCAAGGAACGATTTGAGGAATTGGGAATCAAGTATGCTCATCAGTATCCCAACTCAGTCTGGAGAGTCACTAAAATTGTACTCTAGGTTGATCACCGGCTCCCGTGCGGTGATTCCCCCAGGCGGTCTTGCCTCTCAAACTTCAGTTAAGCTGCAAGATGGTCGCGAACTCTCAGCAGATCTCATCATCCCCGCAACGGGGCAAATACCCAACAATCAGTTCCTTCAGGATCTAAAGCAGACCGGCGACGCCCCCCTTGTGAACCCGGCGAACGGCTTCATCAAAGTCCGACCCACGCTGCAGTTCCAAGACCCAGCATACTCTCACATGTTTGCTGCCGGTGATATTGCCGACTCTGGTGCGCACAAGGCTGCTCGTCCCGGCGCCGGACAAGCGAAGGTGGTCGCTGAGAACATTTTGGCTATGATCAACGGTCAAGAGCCGACGGAGCACATTGTTGTTACTCCACCGGCGATTCATCTGTCATTGGGACTGGTAAGTCCACACTACGCTCATGGGCATCTGTTGAAAAGAAGTGGCTGACATGAACCTCCTCTTCCCAACGATATAGAAGAAGAATTTTGTATTCAGAAACCCCAATGTTGCAGCAGGACAGACTGAGCCAGCAGTCGTGCCGCGAGAAGAGTAAGTCGCAACCATTTGATGGGCAACAGTTATGCTGTGCTAACTTTTCATCCAGGGGAACCGCAGACATGAACATTGAGGGTGTGTGGGAACGAAGAGGTGTCCGTGTCACCGACCCCAGGGAGTATCATCTGTAAGGGTAGAAAGAGTGGAGGCCATTCACTGTTTTAGATACCTGGAGAGAAAGACGACGAGATCTCACGATGCACAGTACACTAGTCACTAGATAGACTTACATAGACGTCGATTAAGGAGTCCTCGCAAGCTAGTCTATGTCGACCACAGAGGAAATGACCAATCAAATAATAGAGAGATCATTCTTTTATGTCTTTTCTAGTGAGACCGATGACACAGACAGGGGGTCTATTGTCTATTCAACAGACCCGCTGTTCCGGGAACCGTTTCGACAAGTACCTATGTATCGGAATGAAGCCCCAAGCCTCAGACCTGATCAATGTCCAGGCTGAGACTGCCGTTCAGCGTCGAGGATGCCCTCAAAATGCCTGAATCTCCTATGCATTGCCAAGAATCAGAGAAGCGATAAATCAGACCAACTTGAGGTGGCACAGCCCGTTTTGCATGCAATTTCTGCCTTGTTGGATCGTTGCTGCGCATAGCCCCGCCATCGGTACCCGCCAGATGGCTCTCTGTACTGCAATCAATGCCTTGTTTAGCTTTTGAACACTGGCTTCTAGCAGATTGCCCTGTCATCGGGCGCTGCTGTGCCGCTGACCAACCTCACCATTGACCATTCGGCTTGGCTGACAGGGAACTTTCAACATGCTGAGTTGCAAAAGAGTGTAAACACATGGTTCAGAGCAGAGATCAGACTTTCCTACTTACAGTAAAGCGTGCAAATAATGGCATTGGTAGAAATGAGAAAGCAAGACAGATGCAGCTGTATGGTGATAGAATTGCGACCTGCTCAAAGGCAGTGGTTGTGGCTGGGTCATGCAACTGAGCCAACAGTGAGCTGGGGTTGCTCAATATCCGTCTCCAGAGAACCAACAGCAAAACCCGAAATCAGCAGGGAACCTCCGCCTGCGCCGCACGCGATCTCCTGGACACTGGGTCTTGGAGCAATTGGATGCTGATGCAAATGAACTGATAAAGATCTTCCTCTCGCAGCTGATCGACGCATGTATCAGGTAGTTTGTCCAAGAAACTCAGGGTCAATTAAGGAACTGGCTACGATGTTAACATTTCTCATCCTCATTTCTACGCTGCTAAAGCTCTCCAGTGGCTGCGATCTCCTCGACGGCCGAAGGGACTTTGCCGACCGGACCTATGAACAGACGTGCGTCGAGGCAGCCGCAGATGACAAGGAATCTTTGGCAGTCTGCCTTCTGCAGAGGAATTCGATCGGCAGGATACTTAACTGTGGGATACGGGACGACAACAGCAATCATGCATCGGGCATGTTAGATGCGAAGGAGATCCTTGAGATTGTCGCTGGTACGCCCATGTGTGAGGAGAGCTGCGGACTTTCGTCGTTGTTGCACCGCTGTCCACAAACAGATCGAGAAGCGTTTCTGGGCTGCCTTTGCGGCAATCTCGTAAAACCCGAGCAAGTTGAGTGTCTCCATCATTGCACGTCAGAATACCCTCGCGTATTCATCAATCCAGAATCTCGGAGAGGGCCAAACCACCTGTTCACTTGTAAAGCCAAGTGTTCTCACTGGAGTCAAGTGCGTACTCTCGAAACGCTGCGACAGATTTACGTACTGATACGTTTTATAGCCCAATGAATTGAGAAGAGGTGTCGAAGACAGTGAGAGATCATCTCAATGCTCCTTCACAGTTATCGATGGCCACCCTCACACTACCGAAGAGCTTAACTGCCCATTACCATCGAAAGAGGAACTTAGGGATGGCGTTATTCTCGATCGATCTTTGGGTGGCTTGAGAAAACCAGGCAGGCCCAATACCGATATACCTCACAATCCAGGTCGGCCTTACGATGGACAGAGGGGTGGAAGTCAAAGAGGTGGAGGTCAGAGAGCCGACCGGAGTCGAGGCTTTCACGCAACATCAATACCAGGGGCTTCGCAAACAAGATCAGCAGCAGAAGCTACATCTAGCTCGGAGTCTGGGGAAGATCTTGAGCTTGAAGATGCATCGGAACCGACAAAGTCGACTGAACAGAGCTTCGCTACCTTTACGCGTACATCCATGCCGGCTATGGCCACAACAACCTCAAAAGGTGTGCCGGCAAGTACCAATGACATCGCACCGACGAGCCAATCGACGGGTATAGTTATTCGCCTTTGGGTGGTAGCTGTGCTTTTTTGTGTTGTAATATAAGCAATAATATGAATTAGGACCCTGTCGAGGTGTGGCAAACTTGGACACAAGGAAGACCTTTGCACCAATAGAGGTCTCAAGAAAACACTCACGACGTCGCATGATCTACAGAATATATACGTCAGTAATGGCTACAGCTATGGAAACATGCCCCCTGGTGCATACGCTTGCAGGTACCCTATTCCATCCGGCTTCAGAATGATCCGACTAATTCCATCATCATATACGACGTGAGGCTCATCCTCCTGAATTTCATACGGATTAGCACACGCTCCCGACCCTTCGCAGATATCGCGGTTGTTGAAATGCCTCCTGATGGCGATGTTCCAGCTGAAGCTGCTCATCTCCGGCCCGATGAAGAAGCTTGACCGCGCGAGCACCTCGTAGTCCAGTGAGCCCAGCTGGTCAAATGACATCTCCGCGAGTTTATCCGTGTGAATCTGCGTGTCCAAGAGGTCGTACTTGCTAACCACCGTTATCCCCGCCGTCTCCCACGCCTTGGTCGCGAGCTTCTCGATGTCCTCCTGCCGCCCGCTCGCGACGTACATAACGCGGAACCCCTTTCTCCCGCATATCTCGATGAACTCATCCGTCTGGCTCTCGAAGGTGAAGAGGTTGGTCCAGCCAACCCGCACAGCGTCCTCCTCAGTGCGCATATGCACGCCGCAGTATGCGCCTTGGTGTAGCTGTTCGCGCGGGTCGAGGTGAGCCAGTTGACCGTAGCGCTTATGTATCGTAAACACTGCCTCAGCCGCTAGTTCCCGAATGGTCGGCGAGATACGCAGGAGCCGGCCTACCGCCGTCCGTAGCCCCGGTCGCGTATGCATGTTATAATTGAGCCAGACGTCCGAGACCTTCACGAGCACGAGGCTGTCCGGGGCGAAGCCAGGCTGCTGTGGGATCCACTCGTTAAGGGATGAGCTTACGGATCCCTCTGGTTCCGCAGTATTGAGGTCGAATCGCGCTCGTGGCACTGCGAAGATCCCCTCGATAGTCGAGTTATTCGGGGCGTTAGCGAGCGTGCGGTAAATGGTCATCTGCGGACAGTGCTCGCGCATCGTGGAGATGAGCCACTCCGTATCGAACAAGTGGCCGAAGTCGTGCCAGCCTATGTCCTCGTTGTTAAAGCCGAGAGCGTCGCCGGCGGAGCTTTTCGACCTGCGCATCGAGTACTGGGGCAGGATGATTGGGGCGCCGACGAGGACGGCCGTGTGGATGAAGTCGAGGATCTTGGCGCGCACGTTTCCGAGGCCGCCGCGGGCCATGTGCAGTTGGAGAACGACGTCGTCTCGCCACTGAGACTGGTCGCAGTAGTGCGAGATCCGGGTTGTGTTGAGGTCGCCGTCTGCCGCAATCCAGGCGGCCTTGAACTCGGGCTCTTTCCATCCTTTCCGATGTTTGATGTAATTCACCACCTTGCCTCCATAGTGAGTGGCCTTCCCGCCCAGGTAGTCGCCCATCTCCTGCCTTACGACTTCATGACGAACGGATAAGGCGATGACCCAAACCACAACGAGGAGCCCGGCGAGCCAAGCGACTTTGGGGATCATCGACATAATGATTTGGGGAAACGTATGATTTGCCGGCTTCGTCGAGGTAAAACCATCGATGTCAAAGGCAGAGTTGTCATATAGTCTCGACGTCCAGAACTCGAAGGGAAAAAAGGGGGGGAAACATTCGGGGCCACTTACAATGGCATATGGCACGTGAACCTACATCCTCCCTCCTCGCGCCCGTGAATCGAGCGCGATTCGCAATTGGAGCTCGAGAAACATGGCGTTGCAACATGGCTGAGAGACTCATGCAGATTGTGCTTAATCGGCCGCCCCTTGCTGATCATGGCTTACTTCATTCCAATGTCGGCTGCGTCAGCCAATCAAAACCATACCCCCTAAACATAATATTAGACACCAGATTATGAACAAGGGATGTTCGCAGAGCTGATTGAAGCAAAGGAATGGAGGGTTTTGCGCGGCAACGGTCGAGCCAGCAAAATTTGCGTTTCCCTTGGAAGATAAGAATGGAATATGTTGGCTCCGAACTAGTAGGCCTCGGAGATAGTGAAGCAAATTCTTGCCGTCACTCGGCTTGACCGCGAGTGTTCTAGAATAGTGTAGTGCTGCTTTTGTCTCAATATTGAGTTTCATTGGGTCGTAATTTTTCATTGCGCGAATTGAGGAACTTTACATTCAAACTGTACGACCCCAATAAATACTTCGAGACCATCACTAGAGACGGGCTATGGATCTGGCACTTATAACTCCACACACGGCATCGAAGCTGACAGCGCGGGACTCATGTACCTCTCTATTGAGACCCATATTGTAAGGCATCAGAGGATGGCCATGTCTCTGCGGCGGACAACTTCGGAAACACAGATCTAGATTGAGGGCTTCCAATAATAAATGATTGGAACAAAGGTCAAAAGAGTTCACGTTCTGCTTTACCATTGATCATCGATTAGCTGTGCTGCACAAGAAACTCCACATACCGAGATATGGCTTGAATAGGCCCTTGACCAAGGCCAAGGGTATTCTTCAATAGTTGTCACAAGACAGCATCAGTTTTAGTTTCAGCATCATTCACTTAGACATTTGCTATTCGTCTAGATACTTCTAGCTAACTGATAAGATTACATGTAGAACATGATTGTGTTGAGTAAGTTTCGAGCCCACCCAGTAGGGGTTTTCATAGTAGGGGAAAAAGCAGTAAAAGCACCTCGGTCAGTGCCCAGTCCAGTAGCTTCGCAGTATACGTGCCTAGGGGTCCAGAATCACTGCCCGCGCCGACCCGTAGAACATGATTGCAATAATAAGATGTACTAATAATCATAGCGACAATGACGATAACAACGCTAATAACGACACTAACGACTACAATAATAACGACAACGGCGACAACGACGATAACGACGACGACGATAACGACGACGACGATAATGACAAGACGACGATAATGACAAGACGACGATAATGACAAGACGACGATAATAGTAGTAACGACAGCAATGATAATAATAATAACTTATTACAGCTACACCTGTTTAATCTTAATCCTTATGTTCTTAACTTAGAAAGTCGTAAGTATTAGTCTGCTCACTTAGCTGGAAGTATCTGCGTAGATGGCAAAATCCTTCACTTATTTCATCAGCTCTGCGTATCGCTGTACTCATTGCTGCATAAAATAGCTAGATCTGATGGACACTCAGATAGTTATTCACAGCTTTCAACTTATCTAGTGGGTGAAAATGCCAGTATACCTTATGTTACTAAAGCGAAGCACAAAAAAAAAAAGGGGGGGGGAGCCTGGGACTGGGTGATGCCTCAGCTCACACCTCAACTCTCATAACGCTCCCAGCACAGCGTCTCACGTGGACATCACTTTAGCGGCTATCAAAGCGTAACACACGGTGGTAATGAGGTCTTGGATACTAAATAGCAGCCAATTCTCAGGCGCTGCAGTGTAAGCTGACCATCAAGTCTTACGCCCGAGCTGCACATCCATCCCAGCTCCTCACGCTACACGATGGGTGGCGATCTACTGAACAGGTCGCAACCCCTGCCAGACTCCAGAGGCTTCCCCGCAGGAAACCAACGAATTCCCGAGAACGGCATTATAAAATGCCGCAAGATCTGTGACGCGGCAATAAGATACTTATGCAAGCTCATAGCGCAGGATCTACACAACGCCCAGTCGTTCACAGTAATTTCTCATGCTCACAGCTATCACAGCGCGTCTTCTAAGAGTGAGGATTAATATTATTAGGGGCGTCTAGCAGATTGCATAATTTATCCTATGCTGGAGTAACTACGTTTGCTCTAGTTATACTATACCTTGCTGTAGCTATCATTGCTATCGTCTTCGTCGTCGTCTTCGTCGTCGTCTTCGTCGTCGTCTTCGTCGTCGTCTTCGTCGTCGTCGTCGTCGTCGTCGTCTTCGTCGTCGTCGTCGTCGTCGTCGTCATTGTTGTTATCATTGTCCTTATTATTGTTATTGTCTGCGCCGTGCCTATCGTCGTTATCGCACTCGTCGCTATGAATGTCTTCGATAGTAGTAGCTACATGTTTAGAAAATATAGCCGCGCAGAGACGGGAGAATTAGGCGGTCTAACATCTGTACCATTACTTCAGGGTATGCAACGCGGTATATTGGTATGGTATATAGGTAGAGAAGAGTTGGCTTGAAGAGCGCCGGACCCAAGAGCCGGCAAGGCTGTCTCAGGTACTTATAAACTCTTCAGCCATGCAAAGGTAGACGGTACGTCTCCGAAGTCATCGCGTCCTCGTGACATTAAAGGGATATCCAACAGCAACAAGAAACCATCAACACAACTCGCTCGCTCGCTCGCTCGCTTAGGGATTTTGACCACCATGAGAAGAGGCGTCTCAGATTTAGACGTTCTGGACGTTGACGACATCGCCGTAGCGGTCGACGGCAACCTCCTTCTTCTGGGTGGACTCCTTGACGGGGTTTTTGGCAGCGAAGATGTGGTCGAGTTCCTCGAGCTATTCGCGTTGTCAGTATTTTTGAAGTTGGGGGCAAAATGATCGGTGGGGAGGCTCACGGTACGGCCCTTGGTCTCGGGAATAAACCAGTAAATGGTGAGAGTTTGGACCGCGTCCCAAACCGTGAAGATAATGTAGGTCTTCCAGGCGATCTTCTGCATGGAGACGGGCCAGGCGAACTGGTTGAGGAGACCGGCGGCGTTGACAGCCAAGTTGGAGAAAGCCATACCCTTCGCACGCATCTCGAAGGAGAGGACCTCGACGGGGTACAGAGCCTGGAGGGGCGTGATACCGACGGAGTAGACGGAGCCGAAGAGGAAGATCATGGCCAAGCAGGCTTGCGATGCAGCCGCGTTGTGGAACTCGGATTCGCCGTCAGCGTTGATGGTCTCGGACTGGTGAAGAATGCCGGAGGCAATGGTCATGCCGAGCCAGACAACGGTACAGGCGGAGAAAGAGAAGAGGAGGAGCGGGCGGCGTCCGACCTTGTCGACGAACAGGGCACCGAAGATGGCGCAGGCAAACTGTTGGCACGAGTTGATGAGAGTGATGTTGGCTTGCTGGATGGGGTGCTTGTAGCCGGCGGTGTCAAGGACGGAACCGAGGAAGTAGGACAGCACCGCGTTTCCTATAGGACAAATCAGCCATTTGCCTCATTCAAAGTTGGGGTCGGGGAAGGTTGACTTACCAGCCCATTGGCCAAAGATGGAAACGCACATGTTGCAGCAGAGACGGTAGACGGAAGCGCGGTTGCGGAAGAGAGCACGGTAATCCCACCAACGCTTGTCGGCACCGTTCATGTCGAGGAGCTCCTCATACTCGTGCAGTTGCAGCTTGACCCAAGGAGAATCAGGGTTGCCGTTGCCGTGGTACTTGGTAAGAACAGCAAGGGCTTGATCTTTCTTGTTGTTCACGAACAACCATCGAGGCGACTCGGGAAGCCACATGCAGAAAAGAACGATTAAACCAGAGAACAATGCTTGAAGCCATGTTATCAATCGCCAGCTTGAGTCTTAAATTTTTCAGTTAGCTGCATGTACAGAGCGATGAGGAGAGGGTTGTGAAGTTGATCGTGAAGTTGGGGGTGGGTGTTGTGTAGATGGCTTCACCCATCTGGACCCACCACACACAGCCCCACTCTACAGCCAAGTGAATAGGGAAACAAAGGCAACAGGTAGACAAAGGAAAGAAGAATTAGATGAATACTGATAATTACCTCCTTTAATTTCAAGCGCACCTCGTGCAGTGCCGGAAGCAACAATTGCACCAGAGAACCAGAGGGTGTTGTACATGGCACCAACGACACCGCGGTAAGCAGGGTGGTTGATCTCAACGACGTACATGGGACCGGCAGAAGCGGCGATGGAAACACCGAAACCGAGGAGGAATCGACCGCCCATGAACTGACCGGTGCCACTGGCAGTGGCCTGGATGCAGGTTCCGATGATGATGATGCTGGCTCCGATGAGCATACCGACGCGGCGACCCCAGGTGTCAAGGGCCGGGCCGACGAAGGGAAGAGCGACGACACCACCGATCTGGTAGATGGAAGAGATGATACCGGCCCAGATACCGTCGTTCTCGGCTCCGTAGCGCTCCTTGAAGGAGGGGTTTTGCAGCAAGTTGTTGATGAGGGAACCGTCGTATCCGTTCATGGTGGAACAGAAGAAACCAACGAGAGAGAAGCCGTAGATCAGGATCTGAGCCGTGGTCCAGGCGCTGGGCGGCTCCTTGATCATGGCCTCGTTGAAGGCCTCGGAGCCGGTGACCACCTTGGTCTCAACTTCCTTCTGCAGAGTCAAGCATATTAGCAAACGTCCATGTTTCTGCCGAGCCAGAAGGGGTGCAACTTGCCTTGTCGGAGTCATGGTCGACATGATGAGGTGAGATGTTGACTGAATCAACCTTTTCGGCCATTTTGGCTGTTGGTGGCAAGCCGCCGAGTACGTCCTCGTTGAAGTATTGGCACTTTGAGGAGAGCTGCAGTTGCCGACTACTACAGTCTGGACTGTGGATTTGGGTGGAGAGGTGGAGAGGGGATGAGGGTGAGGATGGGAAACTCAAGACGAACCAGCCAGGGATCGCGGGACAGGCTGAGGTTTTATGATTTTCGGCGTCTTGGTCCCTGGCAGACGGGATGAGGAGTAGGATTCCGATGGAGAGACGCAGTAGCTCGCAAGAACAAACCCCAACTTCCAATTGCCCATCCTTAGCTCGGCCGTTTCGAGCCTACCCTCCATGCATGGGAGGGGTGGGCAGGTGGAAGGACGGGCCACTCCCACATGGGACCGAAAGGGCGGCAGGTCTGGGCAGAGCAGGATCCTTGGACTTTGCTTGTACTGGCTGGGCAGCAGATCGTTGGTTGCACCACCCTCGAGCTGCTCACACCCCATGTTGGTACCTCCCCCTGCTCTCTGCAAAGTCCGGTGCTGATTGCCACTGGGCCCAGTCCATCAGCACGGCACCCGACAGATGGGCAGAGTATGCATTCGGTTATGTGGACGATGTTGCCGGTTCTCGTCTATGACTGACTTCGCAGTCTAGAAATACAGACGCTTCTTCAAGATTTTAGGTGTGGCTGCCTTGGAGCGTGACACTGCTTGGCAGGTACCAAGAGTCTCTCGTTGATGGCTTTGATGGCTGCGTCGCAATCAATATGAATTAGATTGAGTGGGCATCGAGGCAGCTCATCTACAAACCATGAGGGACACCTGGGGACTGGGTTGTGTGTGCTGCGCGCTTGAATTAGCGTGGACACAACCCCGAATCCCCAACTCCTCCTCGACGGCTGGCTCGTCCAGTGCTGTGCCGTTGTGCCAGGGGCGCTCACTGTCGAGCTAATCTGTCAACGCGAGACGAAGAGACGACGCGGGCCGGCAAGCGAGAGACAAGTCGACATGGTGCACCTGTGTTTGGCGAAAAAAGCCAGAAGCGTTGACTGAGCTGTCAATGGCGTTGGGCAGGCAGACTGAAAGAGTCAAACACATGGTTGTCCATCGCGATTCCTCCCCGGATCAGCGGGTCGAAGTGCTCCGCAGAGACTGGGGTGTTTACAGATGCTGTACTGCTCTCCGTTTCTCGCACCGGCTTGATGGAGACGCGCTGGAGAAGAGCCCAAAAGAAGGTTTTGCTGAATCTGGGGGAGCGTGTGGGCGTGTGGAGATGCTGCCCGTCTTGCCTCGAGTCGGCTGGGTTGCGTTGTCATTGGCAGTGGCACATGTCCGGGGGGGATTGCGATTCGATGCGTGACCGTGGTGCGCCGCGCCTCAGCTGTTCGGAGATATTTTTGTTTGTTGTTGGCAATAGCTTCTTTCAGCGCATCAGGAACATCTGTGGGAATCGAATCATCGTCTGGCTGCAAGAAAGCGCTTGCCCGGGATCTCGAAGTCCAAAGCCGAAAACACGAGCCAGTCGCGTCAAGGTACACAGCGGGCGTGGTGGCGTCTGGGTTGGTTGGGGAGAAGAGACGGGGAAGAGGAAAAAGCTGGAGGAGATCTGGAGAAAGAGAGGGCACCAAACCCAAAAGAGATGGCAGGGAATCCAAATGAGAGGAGCAAACGTCTTCTCCAACCGGGCCGTCTTTCCATGTGGCCTGAGAGCCAACAACGGACGGCTGTCACTCTAGCGGCGGTCTCTATCTCTTGGGCGGCTTTGCTGCTAATGTTTCCTGAGAAGACGCTAGAAAATGTACCTGTCCTGTCGTCTCATCTCGCTTCCGGGATGTTTGTTGCTAACAGCCAGTACGTGATTTTGTGCTGACTGTAGAGCTTACAGACTGTGTCTCTGATAGTACACCCATGTTACTTACTAAAATAAGACTGAGATTTAAGAACAACAAAAGAAGATGAATACCAGTTATTCGCTCCATGTTACCAGTTGAAAACATGAAGGTGAAAGTTTCATGTCTCTTCTTTCCTCTCAACTTGTCCCGGCTACGTCGAATAGAAACCATCAAACTGCATGATCGATTTGACAATTGCCCATGACCTTCTCCAACTCCCTTCTCAAAGTCCCTCCCTTCCTTGAGTCCGCGACGCTATGCCTATCTGGTTGACGGGCCGCCTTCCTCCGCCCTAAATTTCTCCTCAAAGCGGCAGCCCAGCCCGGTCAGCGCCTCTAGACCCGTTCGGCGCGAGCTAAGGCGGCCAGTCCCCACGATCCCTTGCCCACCCTCACGCCCTTGACCTCCATCGTCTGCTTCGACATGGTCGCCAAGTGCTCACATCCCGCTCCATCGACGCGGGCTCGAAGAATCGATGTATCACGCCCCCAAATCCAACGGGCGTGTACAAGCCATGTTCGCCGTCTGATAGGGCGTGGGCTTCTGGCGGTTCCTTCAATGGTTTCCTGCCGCTGCAAGCCACCGGCAAAGGCATCCTGTTCCTTATTCTTGATACCTTCTCCCAAGCGGTCTCGAGGACGTGTGAATGGTCCACATTGAGTGGTGGAATCCCGCCCTGCGAAAAGGCCCGACAACACATGAGGCACCAGAACTCACACGCGACCCGTCAACACGGATCTTGTTGCCAGACATCCATGTCTGTCAGTCAGACCATTGTCCTTCCACTCCCCACCCATGCTGCTCCAGTCGTCTCGTCTAGCTCGCTGCTCACCTGAGACCTGGGAAGCGTGTCTTCGTCCCAACAATGTCTATTGTACCTGTTCCCGCTATTTTAGGCCAGCCACGCGCCTCTTGCGCTCTCCAAGCTTCGTCCTACCTGCTTGTCCGGGCCGTGATCCAACGCCACGCTGCCGCTTGCTGTCACGGAGGAGAGCGCCTTACCGGCCGTCTTTGTCTCAGGATCGCGGACCCGAAGGCTGCGCTGCTGTGCCGCTGGTGAGCGTGCGGGACGGATCCTACGACCGAAAGCCCCCAACTATGAGCCAAAGACACTGGCGGCGATGTCGGACGCTTCCTTCATGTTGCCTTGTGGCCAGTCTTTGGGTATCGCTTCTCGCGATAAGAAACTTCTGAGTGGTTGTTGCATGAATCATTGCCATGACGGCGCTATAGCTGAATCACATTTACGAAGATATCGGAGACAATCTACCAGTGAAGCCAGAAGAAGATCGCTCTGCCTATTGGCCATCATGTCATCTTGAGGGCTTCGCCACAGTCCAGCCAATGGGCTTGACAAATTGTTTAGATCTCAAGACCAAAATCGATGATTGCCATTGAAAGATTGTGGAACTGATGCTCAGCTTTGAGATGAAGCTCAAAGTCGACTCGTTGACGAGTCTCAAAAGACAGCATGTGGGGATCGTCGTGGCATCTGGAACACGTCCGTCAGCAAGATTGGCCTCGGCGGGCGATCCCCGTGGCAAGCTTCGGCCGCGTTCCGGCTTGGAGAATAGTTGATTGTGTGTACGAAGATGCTTCTCTCTGTAGCTTTGCCTCAGTTTTCACAAATGGCGCCCTACCACCAGAGCCTGTGGTCCCGGCCGGCATAGACCCATGGAATTATTCAAGCCAAGACGTGTGGCCGACTGGTTTGTTTTTGCTACTGTAGGGTTCGCTCCGAAAAGCCGTCTCGTCTCGGCGTCTTTGCCATGTCCTCAAGCGGCGAAGCTCACTCTGGCGTCAAAAATTGGACACTTTGAATCTGAGAAATCGCCTACAGGGCCAGAGAGCCAAGCTGGCCATTTTGGATCATTGCAAGCTCATCGGCTAGCCGCTAGGGTTCCGAAAGTCGGTTGATAGCGAGACTGGTCAACTTCATCTTCCCAGATCGGAATTCGGCTGCAGCGACGTGCACCTCCCCGATGGCGCAGGCTGGTTTCAACAGACCAATGCAGACTGCTTTACGGGAACGTCTTCCGCCAACTGTTCCCCCTCAAGCTTTCAGCAGTTCCACCTACCCCAAAGGAAAAGATGCCAAATTTCCTAACCTGGCCGTAAATGACATGACGCTAACGGATCACCTTTCCTGAAAAGAGACCGGGGTCCTACCCTCCATGCCCCCCGAAATGTGGACGGATCCGCGGTTCTGGAAACAGTCCCCTCAGGAACTAGCCGTTTTGTGCCTCGTTGAATGGGCATCGTGGTTCATAGCCCTGCAGAAGCTTCGGATCAACACATGCCAGCGCCTCTAGCACACTTTGATGCCTTGCCCCTGGCAACCTTTTGAGGGCCGCATCCAAGCCAAGATGCTGCAACGATAAGGCTGGAGCGCACAAATTGGTCAGGGTGAGCCAACGTTCCTCCGGTTTCTGCGGCTTGCATATGCTGCTTCGTGGGCTAGTCATTTGATGTGGCCATCTACCTTTCAGTTCGGGTACCTTGCCTTGCAGATGATGGGAAAGGGCGTTGATGTCAGCCAGCCAGCCTGCAGGTGGTGAGTATCGAAGTATGATGCTGTTTGCACTAGCGGTACCTCGTCCCGCAGGCTGGCTCGAGCAGGGGTAGAGACATTCTTGCATGGTCGCCGAGGGCTGCAGCTCGGGGTCCACGGTTCTTGGCTACTTGGGATGGCGTCGCGTCGTTCCGCCAGACTTCGCGTCTTCCGAGATTCTGATCTTTTCATTTACATTCCCCCACGGTCTGGATGACCTTAGAGTCTAGGGCTATGATCAAGGTTTCTCATTAAGATCCCATCTGGCCAGGATTCTTGTCCTCCACTTTGCGACCAATGGCTTATGACTGGGTTGATGAAGGATTTGGAAACAATGAGTTAACGCGAAATTCGAGCCCCTTCTGCGAGGTTCAGCAAGCTACTGACATCGACACCTTTCTTACACACTCAAATTTGTTCCATAAGGTCTTACAGTCACCTGTGCCTTGCTTTGAATCAGCAAACCTAGTGGGAGTATTTTCAAGAGAGGGTTGGCCTTGCTTCGTTTGAGAACCCCCTTTTGCTGATCTGTCTAAGCTAATACCTATCCACGCAGCGAGTCAACAAGCCTTATCCGGTCTTTGTTCTCCTCCAGTTCTAAGGAACGCCACCTGGCAGACGAAAGAACCCGATTCAAGATCGATTTTAATTAAACTCATAGTCCCATCGTTGTCTCCCGAAGCTGCCATCTGTGGTACGAAAGGCATTGTTATCTCCGACTGCTTCGCTACCAATGCGGTTCCCCAACCACTCGGCCAACCCTTTCTGAGCGCCCAAACTCGATGCGGATCGAATGCGCTCCTGTCTTGAGAGTTGGGGATGCAGAACAAGCTGAAGGCTTGAATACAGCTTGATACTACCTCGCTGTTCACTCATTACAATGGTTTGCAAATAAGCATCTTATGGCTAATGCCACAAGAGATTCTAAAAGCCTTACCTAGGTTCGCATATCCACAGGCGGAACGGTGGCTTGTCGCTGAATTGTCAATATAGATCAACCTTCACAATGTCATCAGTTTTGTTTACCGAGAATACGGTGATCACCGGTGGGAAGGAAGCCTGCCGCCTGAACAAATATGTTTATTTTCGCGCCAGCTTCACAACTGTACACCATATCTTCGTTTTTCGTTTTTTTCTTGTATCCGACCTTCAGTGCGCTTTTAGTCAGACATCAAATCTCTCGAGCTGCCAAAAATTCGAAGTGCAACGCACTCCTTAGATAGAGGCAAACCAGCTTACGGCAGCTTTGTGGCGAAGTATAGGCTTCAAGGAGGTCGTCTCAAAGTCATGGCAGAACTAGCATATGATAGCTAACAGGTAATCATAAGTGGACGGAAGCTGACAAGTCACTCGATAGGGAAGGCTCTCAGTCGACGGTGAGCGGCTCCTGATGACTCCGAGTCGGGCTTTGCTAAAGTCCGGGGCGGCTGAAATGTCTGCCCCTATGTCTTGGATTATTCCTCGGGATAAGTCGGCCTAAGGAGCATTGCGTGTAACTACGCATCATGCATGCGCCGTAATTACGGCATATCTGGAGGAAACTTCGTTCTTGTGTCCAATCAAGATTTCGCGTGATGCAGGGTAAGAATCCTAGAGCCTCGTCGAGCCACACGCACTCATAGCCCCCAACTCCATATTGCAGCCGTCCACCTTAGATGATCACCCAAAAGAAGCAGAACAGGGTTACTGCTATGCGTAAGTGGCTTCTGAAAAAGATTTTCTCCAGACATGTGCTTTTGTCAGCATGCAAGCCGCACAAATGATTGGTGTTGAGTGCCGAGTTATCTGGTCACCCATCGACTCAACACAAACGCCACGCTCTGTGATGGTTCAGCTGATGGGAGATCTTCCGCCGGTGATTGGCTCTCTGGGGATGAATACTGCAGGCTAAAGCGGCATCATCGTAGCCTGCCTTCAGTATCGTCATGCCGAGAAACAAATGTCATCTTGAATGGGGGTCCCGCGCGGCTAGCTCAATATGTAAACGTGGGGTGAGCCCGTAACTCAATAATAACACCACCACCTTCCCAGCTTCGCTTCAGCTTTTGTAGTCTGTGGTTCCTGCTCCTTGCGTGTTTCATAGTCTAGAATCGGATTTCGCTTATCGCCATGGAGAAGTTGAGCCGGCCATCGAGCTACAGGAGGATCGTCGTATGCGTGGACGGCACTTGGTTCAACGAGGATGGACGCGAAGGTAAGCGTTAGTGTTGCAACTTGAGACACGCATCTACATAATTAATCTCATACAGGGCATGGTCATGGCAACAATAGCAACGTATTTCGCATCTACGCTTCGGTAAAGATTGGGAAAACGAAAGATGGAGATGGAAATGAAGTTGAACAGGCAAGGCTGCCATTCTGAGAATAGTTTTTCCGCAGCTGACTTTCGCAGATCGCGAAGTATTTCCCCGGAATCGGCACTAATAAGATGCCGCTGAATAGATACAACGATGGAATGACTGGGAGAGGCTGTGAGGAGCAGATCCAAGAAGTCTATGCAGTAAGTCAAGCCAAATGATCAAATAAAATCATTAGACGTGTTGTTTGCTTAAGCTGTTTAGTACTGCTGCCGAGAGATCAAGTCTAAGGACGACGAAGTGTGGCTGTTTGGGTTCAGCCGTGGAGCATGTAAGGAGGCACATTCAGGGGGAAAATGAGTTGAGCTGACGAATATGCAGATGTCGTTCGGGCCGTGTCTGTGCTCCTGAACAACACCACAATGCGCGAGGCTCTGAATGTGAAGGATACTTCAATGTGGAATGCGATCAAAAGCTTTGGTATCAGGCGTCGGAGGACTGGATTAGCTGGGCAAGAATACCGGTGGCGGTAGGCAGCGTTTCCTATTCTCCTTTTGCCCGTCTTCAGTCTGACAAGAAGTCCTAGCCGCGAAAACACCCGAGACCCCCCGAAGATCAGGTTTCTGGGTCTATTCGACACTGTTAAGATGACCTTTTTTATGAAAGACACCATCGATATATCCGATCTCAGCTTCGCCAACCAGATTCGACACGCTCTAGCTTTGAACGAGGAACGAAAGCTCTTCCCTCTCCTTCCGATCGATCCCATCGAGGATGACAGGGCTAAACAAGACGATCACCGTTGCATGCAGGCATGGTTCGTCGGCGCACATGCAGACATGGGCGGTGGGGCCGATCATGACGGGCTGTCGCTGTACCCTCTTCAGTGGATGATGATTGAGAGCATGGCCGAGGGTCTGATCCTCGACTATGATCCCCCTGAATACATCAAGGGTCTGATTGATAGCCCGATGGACCTAGCCTTTCCCAAGCCCCCGAAGCTTGCTGACCTTGGAGCAAAAGTCTTAGAGGCCGATGTCCCGGAGAGCCTCATCAAGACCGAACCGTGGACATTTAGATACTCAAGTGGCATTGAGATCACGATGTACGATCTCCGGCAATCGCATAATCACGGGAACTTGCAGCAGGCCCAAAGACGGAGACTCAAGAAACGTGTCGGTCCGAACGGCGAACAGAAGATTCGGTCTACGCATGAAGTTCTCGTGAACAAGGGATTTCGAGGCATTGCGCTGGGGAGCAGGCATATCTTCGATACCCAGAGACGTGGATATCTGAAGGGATACAGCGACGTTTGTGAGTTGACGTGCACTGCACAGCTTTAGAGGCTCATCTAACATTCTCGCACAGCTACGAACGGAACCGTGATACACCCATCCGTCTACTTTCTAGTTGATTGTTATCCTACCCTCGGGATACCCAAAGCTCTTGGCAGCTTGATGGATCACTTGGACTCATTTCGCGACAGCTTGAAATATCTTTCTGACAAAGTGGAAGCGAGCTTCGACCCTTGGCGCCGAGACTTCTTGATGTCAACGAGTTGCAGGATTCTAATCTGCGGTAACACTGGAGTTGGGAAGTCCACCCTTCTCAACCGCGTGTTTGGCATTGCGATGGTGGGTGGATGCGTGTGTATGCCCAGTCGTTGCCCTAGAGCTAACAAGGATGCCAGACCCAGGAGAATTCCAATCAGCGAGGCGAGCACGATATTGAGGAGGCTTTTGAGTCGGATTTACACCCGGGCATCATCATTCACGACTCCGAAGGTTTCCAGGCAGGTAACAGCAAGGAGGTTTCTGCATTCAAGAAGTTTCTGAAAGCGAGGTCCGGCAGCCCAGACATCAAGGAAAACCTTCATGCAATATGGTAAATGAGCCATCTCACTGCTCGCCGACTAGTCACATCTAATCAATATCTCCCAGGCTGTGCATCGATACGGACACAGACCGCCCAGTTCAATCGGCGCTGGCGAATGTGTTGCAAGAAGTCACTGAAATCTGTCCCTTGACACCAGTTGTCATTGTTGGCACCAAGAAGGACAAGTATCTCCTCTTCAATCGTGGTCAAATGAATGAAGCAGAATTGCTTTCAGCACGAGAGGCCATCTTTAAACAGAAGTTTTCCGAAGAGCCAGAGACGTCTCCATTTTGGCCAGAACTCAAAGCTCAATTCGCATTCGTCTCAAAAGGTATGCACCCTAAACGCAGTACTTTTCGGGGTTGGTGTATTGATCCACCATCACACAGACGACCAAGATTCCATCAAGGCGTTGATCCAAATGACGATGGAGAGCTTCAGCAGCCCCATAGTATCCGAGGCGATGGTAGCCGCCCAGATCCCGGATATCGACGCCAAAATGGACCAAGCCATTGAGAAAACGCTCAAGCTTCTCAGAGCAACCGTAGCTGCTGCTGGAATTGGTCTCGGAACCGGGGTCGTCTCGGCCATGACCACGCCCACCATTTCAAAGTTGCTCTGCAAGGAGATCGCCCACGGGTCCTTCGGCATCCCAGAAGCGAGCATCGATGACATAAACGACGTGCTGTCTGGCGTCGTCTGGAGAAACCTCGCGCCGTTCATGGCCATGAGCCTGAGCCAATCCTTCATCATCTGGGGTGGTGCTATTTGTCTCACGTGTACCACAGTGGTCGGTGGTCTCCCGCTTGCCCTAGGAGCTCCCCTTCTCGAAGCACCGGCGGCAGTGCGGATGATCCTCAAGTGTGCCTGTGACCTGATCATTATCTTGGATCAGGCTTTCGGCCAGTACGGAAAGGGGGTTACCAGGGACAACATCAGAGCCGCCGCTGCCATGTACTTAAAGAGTAGGGTCAAGAGCATCAAAGATGGCAAGGAAATCGAGAAGTCCCGCAAGCGAGCTGTTCACGGAGCGGTCAACGATCTCGTTCCTTGGTTCTCAAAGAGGGCTTTCGAGGCGTACTCGAGGAAGACGCTGCCGAAATATCGCGAAGGAGTTAGGCAGATTCTCCGAGAATACAGGTTTCAGCCCGGAGTTGTCACCGAGGTCGATTTGGACGATGATCTAACTCTTGGGCAGAACAGTGTCTCGTCCCTTTCTTTGGCAAACTCGGAAGACGAGAAGGACATAAGGCTGTTCAAGGGGGAATTGGACGACTTCGAGGATGCGCATCACTACTAATACGTGATTATTGTGGGGACGGTTCGCGAGGTACAATCAAAGGCAACAAGATATTAGTCATAATGTTATAAATTTCTTCTCGTTAACGACTTGACATAGCGACGTGCCAACTTGCCTTCCCAGAATAGCAGGGATGGGTTGTCACAGGCTGATATCTTGGTGGTCGGCGGCTTTGGCTCTCCACAAAAATGGACGACCTCAACCAGGAAAGACGCTTCACGTGTGCTTCCTAGTATTCTGAACTTAAGACCTCATGGGCTACTGCGCCATGCTCCGGTGCTCACCAACCATCTGGCGATTTCAATGTGCCCCAAGTGTGGTTGAAGATGATATTTAATTATGTGTATCTGACTAAATTCCGTACAGATCCTGACCCAAGCTCAAGCGGCCACCAGCAGGAAGAATCCAACAATCTGTGCCAGCAGCAAGATGTAATACTGAAAACACAACAGACTGGACCTGCCGGCCCCTGCGTTTCCTAGTCAAGCGGTAGTGTTCTTCGCGCCACCCGCAGCTCCAGCCGCGTTGACCTTGTCCACGATGAACTTGACTGCATCGTCTCCGTTCCTCGTTACGTATCCCAAGTGAACCTGAAGGTTGGCTCCGCTGTCGCAGAATGGGTCGCCGGTATCGCAAAAAGAGGTCATCTTGCTGGCGACCGCGCCACAAGCGGCGTTGTCCTGCCTCGGGAAGACCTGCGGGTGTATCCGTTAGCCAACTCTGCTATGTTCGTCTCTTCCTTCCTCCGTGTATACTTACGCCATCTTTCTGACTAGTTCCCGTGTTGAAAGGCTGGCCAACAACGTGGCTGGGGTCGCCCATGAGCACGACGGCAGAGACTGTGCTAGAGTTAGACCTTTTCTGCCCAGTAGTCGACACCATTATACGCACTCTTATCCGTGACATCGGCCGCTTGGGCCGGCGTGGCCGCGAACCCAGACTCGCTCGTTCCGCAGAGGACATCGGCCGTGACGTGCGCTCCCTACCACCGCTATTAGCTTCTGCCATCCAGCCAGACAAGAAAGCATCATACCTGGGAGTATCCCATCAACACCATCTTCGTCTGCGGGCACTGCTTCGCGTAGTCCTGGACCAGCTTCGTCATGGCATCGACTCCGGCCTTCTGGGAGGGCTGGTACGGGTTCAGCTGCGCCGGGTAGTCGACCGGCGTGATGTCGGACCCGGGGATCTGAGCCTGGACCTTGGTCGCGACCTCGCCAATGATGCCCGTCCCGGGCCTCTCGGTACTGGCACGAGCGACGATCATGTGCACGCCCGTCGCGCAGCCGGTGGCCTGCCGCTGCACGATCGGACTGCTGCCGCCCTGCAAGGCGCCAAGAAAGCCTAAAGCCACGACCGGCGAGGCAACCATGTTGAACTATCGAACGGAAGGAGTTGACGAAAAATCCAAAAAAGAAAAACGTGGTTTTCAGAAACGTGGGCAGAAAACGAACACGAAAAAGAGTTTAGGAGGAATGGCCGCGCTGATTTTTTTCCTCTGGTCTGCCGAAGCCAAAATGAAGATGGGATGAGGGTATGCGGTCCTGCGTATTCTTATACTGCGTGGCAACTTGCGATGGCAGCCGTCAGCCCGAGGGAGCACATTGCAACGATCGAGACGA
>JABGLZ010000736.1:0-12814 GCA_014705045.1 Colletotrichum theobromicola | reverse complement strand
TACCGCGCCGCTCCTAGAGCTTCTCTTTCCTTTTTTTTTTTTTTTGGGTTTCCCTTCCTTCCCTCTATTTCTGGAAGCCATCGACAGTCGGAGGCAATTGACGCATTCAGTCTTCGACCAGAAGACGCTTGCTCCCTTCGTCTGCGTTGCGTTGCGTTGCGTTGCGTTGTGTATGTTGCTGCGGTGCGGTGCGGTGCTCTGGTTTCTCTGCCTCGCCCAGTTCCTGCGCTACTCCGTCTTGCTCTCCCCGGCCCTGCAATCCAATCCCTTCGATCTTGAGTAGGGCAGCTTCGACCTCGTCCATTTCGGAAGCTGTGCCTACTACAGTTTTGGACAGAAATTTCCCAAAAGGCAAACTGACGATTTTGCCTCGCTTCGACCCAAGTGAATATCGCCCACAACTCTTGGCCCATCACAATGGCGTCCCTCGGAGACGATCTTCTCACGACCGTCAACAAGTTGCAAGACTTGGTCTTCAACACTATCGGGAGCGACTCGCTCGATCTGCCACAAATTGTACGTCATTCTGTCCTCAAGCCCAGACTTGCTACAAGCCCACCCACTTACGTGCTCCCCTCGATAGGTTGTTGTAGGCTCTCAGTCCGCCGGAAAATCCTCTGTACTGGAGAACATTGTCGGCCGTGATTTCTTGCCGCGCGGAAGTGGCATCGTCACCAGACGACCCTTGATCTTGCAACTGATCAATGTTCCCGAAGACGAAAACGCCGCGGACCCTCTGCAAGACCCGTATAGGTCTCCCGATGTTGCCCGACGATCCGAATGGGCCGAATTCCATCATATCCCCAACCGCCGTTTTACCGATTTCTCCGATGTCAAGCGCGAGATCGAGAACGAAACGTCTCGTGTGGCGGGCAATAATAAAGGCATCAACCGACAGCCAATAAACCTCAAGATTTACTCTCCGCATGTTCTCAACCTGACTCTCGTCGACCTACCAGGACTTACAAAGGTACTACTTCCTTCTTTCTAAAGCAACTTCTGCCCGCATCGTCGTTCTGACGTTACTCGACAGGTTCCTATCGGCGACCAACCCACGGATATCGAGAAGCAGACGCGCAATCTCATCTCAGAGTACATCGCCAAGCCGAACAGTATCATTCTCGCCGTCTCCCCCGCCAACGTTGATATCGTGAATTCGGAAGCTCTGAAGCTTGCTAGGCATGTTGATCCTTTGGGAAGGCGGACCATCGGTGTACTGACCAAGGTTGACCTGATGGACCATGGCACAAATGCGTTGGATATCTTATCCGGCAGGGTCTATCCTCTAAAACTTGGCTTCATCGGTGTTGTGAACCGTTCGCAGCAAGATATCCAGGGCAATAAACCTATGGAAGAGGCCCTCAAGGCTGAGTCGGATTTCTTCCGCCATCACCCGGCCTACCGCAACATTGCCAGCCGCTGCGGAACTCATTATCTGGCCAAAACGTTGAACACAACTCTCATGGCTCATATCCGTGAGCGCATGCCTGATATCAAAGCGCGACTCAACACCTTGATGGGTCAGACGCAACAGGAACTAGCGAGCTATGGCGACATGCATTTCAGCGGCAAAGAGCACCGCGGGTCCCTCATCCTGCAGCAGATGACACGATTCGCTACGTCATTCATCTCATCCATTGACGGTACCTCGACCGAGATTTCCACCAAGGAGCTGTGTGGTGGCGCCCGCATTTACTACATCTTCAATTCGGTTTTTGGCATGTCTCTCGAGTCTATCGACCCAACGTCAAACCTGTCAGCGTTGGATATTCGCACGGCTATCCGCAACTCCACGGGCCCCCGTCCCAGCCTGTTTGTGCCAGAAATGGCATTTGACCTGCTTGTGAAGCCACAAATCAAGCTTCTTGAGATTCCCAGCCAGAGATGCGTCGAACTAGTCTACGAGGAGCTAATCAAGATATGCCATACCTGTGGTTCGACCGAGCTTTCTCGCTTTCCTCGATTGCAAGCGAAGCTGATTGAGGTAGTTTCCGATCTGTTGCGCGAGCGTCTTGGGCCCACATCATCATATGTAGAATCGTTGATCTCGATCCAGCGCGCTTACATCAACACAAACCACCCCAATTTCTTGGGAGCCGCCGCTGCCATGAGTAACGTTGTTAGCAACAAGCAGGAGAGAGAACGCAAACGCCTCATTCAAGAGGAGAGAGAACGGCGGGAGAAGAGGAGGTTGAAGGAGCTTGGCACCAACGGTATTGAGCCACCAGACGACGATGAGGCCCCCGCTACTGCCCCCGAGAAGGCCGACTCGGCATCTCTCCGGAAACAAGCCAGCAAGGGAGCACGCAGTCTATCCCCAGGCGTACGGGAGAATGGCGCCACAGGGCTGAATGCGGCATTGAACGGAGCCAGATCGGGATCTCCCTCCAGATTTAACGGACAAGGCCTTGGCGGCGCTCGCGACTCGTTCCTAACCTACTTCTTCGGCAAAGACGGTGCTTCGCCTATTGGGGCACCCCAAGGCATATCTCCCGCGCCCAATTCTTCTATTGCCCGCCACGTAAGCCAGACCTCTGAGCCCACGTTTTCACAAAGCATCCGCCGGACCGAAGAGAAGGTGGCTTTGCGGACCCCTACCCAGCCCTCTGTTCGTGAAGATGAGCTGGATTTCGGCAACTCCAACCGATCTGTAGATTTTGGAGCGCCATTTGTAAGTTGTCCTCAGCAACGATAGGAAGCCGGTGTGTATCCTGTACACTAACATCAACTTCAGGGCGCGACAGGTGGTGAACCGGCCATGACCGAGAGGGAAGCCATGGAGACGGAGCTAATCCGGGCACTCATTTCCTCTTACTTTAACATCGTACGCGAGTCGATTGCCGACCAAGTCCCCAAGGCTGTCATGCACTTGCTGGTGAACCACTGCAAGGACGTTGTCCAAAACCGACTTGTCAGCGAACTTTACAAGGAGGTTCTTTTCGAGGAGCTGTTGTACGAAGACGACGGTGTCAAGAAGGAGCGTGAGAAGTGTGAGAAGCTCCTCCAGACATACAGGGAGGCAGCGAAGATCATTGGCGAAGTGTTATAGATATGTGTTGGAACAGAAACAGATCCTGGCGCAGCATGCGCCCTTTGTGAACACTAGTCATGTTAACTCTTCTTATTTCAGTATCCGCAAAATAGGCATGGCGAGGGTCTAGGTCCCTGGCGTTTCTACGGACGTAGTCAGTAATGCTGTGTCGATCGACACCGTTGCACACGATTGGGTCATATGTCCCCCAGCAATGCTAATCAGTGTCTGTGCTACGCCTGGAACTCAAGCACGTGGAAATACAAGAGCATCGGCTTTAAAATACCTAAGTTCAATGCACCTTGTGTAGTTCTTCGTTTCAAATTTGGTAGCGGGTTCCTAGAATGACGATTATGTGCATCTGCGTAGGCAGGGCCCTATCGACTAGTAAACAGTAATCCATCTAGTGAGCCTTTGAGCAAGCGAAACCCCTCGATCAACCCCTTTCTTGTCTATCCCCATAAGTAGCTTTTGCTTAGTATCCGATATGGCGATCGCTACCACGGCGAGAAACGGCGGCTGGGTTCCTGAGATCATATTCTTCATAGTAAGAGACAACCTGCGGTGCTTGCCATGGGTTTGCCTGAGATTCTCGCGCTTGGACCGGTGGCGGTTGCATAATGGGCGCGGCCTCTTGTAGCGGAGAGTAGTCTGACCTTCGTAGAGCTGTCGAGTGTATATCCTGCTCCCTGGCTTCTAAATAGCCTTCTCTGTGCGATGCACGAGATGTCTCCCGTTCATGTCTGGCCGGCCGCCTGATCACATATTCTCCATCTGCATCCCTCACATGGACTATTTCGTACGCTTCTTCGTACGACATTTCGTAGGGCACCGGCGGTGCTTCGCGGTTGTAGAAGCTCCCAGTACTCTGTCGGATGCCAACGTGGTCCGGCCGGTCGGGGCGGGTTGGCATTCGTTGTGAGCACTTTGCCTTATAAGGATCATCGCGGAATCGGTCTAGAGGCAAATCCTTCGATGCAGAGTAGCGGTGCTTTTCTCCACCTAGGGCTGAATGGTGAGAAACTTGCCGGCTTTCCGTCGCTTGACAATGCTCATTGTTCAAGACCGCATCGATCTCGTGTGTTGGTCCTCCCCAGGCCTTATCACACGCTCTACTTAGTGTATGATATGCTTGGTACGGCGCGGGCTCGTCGCGCTCTCGGGCTAGGTGTGACTCCAGAGCAGCAGTCAGATTAAAGTCATCAGGCTCGTTTGGTTGCCGCGTCGCCGAACGGACGGGCTTTCTCGCCGTAAACGGCACCCTTTCTGATTGTATCACCGAGCCTTGCTCGAACACCCCGCGAGACCCAGCTGACTCTGCCCGGTCGAATCCGCTGTAGAATCTTGAGTAGTTCTGCGAACCGGGCCTCAAATTTGAATCTGTACATGACTCGGCCAAGTAAAGGCCAGGGTTACGAGACTGCTCACGAGAACTTCCGTCTCCCGATAGGACCGAAGGCCGATCTAGACGTGAATTGCTCTGTTCCGGTTTCATGTTGTAGGCTGGTTCAAATTGCTGCATAGCGCTGAAGTACCCATGTGACCTAGCATGAGAGCTGCGAGATGCCGCCACTCTCTCCTCGTCCTCGATTCGTCCCTTCCAGATCCGCGGCTTGCATTGTTGTCGAGCATCGGTCGTCTGTCGTGTATACCTGAGATCTTCCCAGTCCGTTTGTTGCACATCGTCACCAGACCAGTCAGCTTGGGGCCATGGGCGAATAGGTTGTCTTGTATGATTAAACACCCAAGGGACAGCTTCGTGTACTAAATTGAACTTGTGGCCTCGAGTTCCAAGACTCCCCTTGAAATCACCTAGCTCCGGCAGTTCTGGTAGCAAGAGCATGTCTTGCGCCCAGTCCATATCCATTCGGCCCTGGGGCTCAGCGTGTTGCAAGCCAAGATGGAGCTTCTCGAAATGGTTGACGAGTTGAGGCAGAGAGAAGCTCTTTCTCTCAGCGAGGACATGCGGAGCATTGCCCAAACCCAGTGTACAAGCTCGGCATATTAAGCCGTTCACATTCCGGACGGGTCGCATACCTTTGTGGTTGGAAAGACCGTCGTTGAACATCCGCAGAGTTGGCGTTTCTGAGAAAGCCAATCGGAAGCGCTTCACCACGTGGTAAATAGCAACGCAGACCTTCAAAGGCCCTGGCATGTCCTTCAGGCTGGAGAGTGTATTCCAAACTCCTCTCGCGTTACGCACAAGATGTTCGAGCTGATCGTGATATGTCGGCTGGTACAGGTGGCTTTGGGGCACATGGTATTGTGGCGGAGTACCGGCGTAAAAGTCGGGTGCACTGTACTGATTCGTGGCAAGGCAAGGCTGCGCTACTATGTTTGGAGGGAAATCCGGCAGCGGACCGTGATCGAATAGCCCATGTCCTGAAGGCGCAGGTGGATGCAATCCTGAGACACCTGCAACGAAAGCTGGAGGGCAGCAACTTCCGGTGTTGAAGACACCATCCCCGTGATATGATGGAGGTGGGCCGTATGACACAGTATGTTGAAGGCCTGCTTGCGCCACAGGCCCAGCCGAGAAGGGGTATTGCATCGGAGAAGGGTTGCCTCCGTCCGCAGGAAAAGTATTATGGCCTTGACGTGACGACGGGCCAGAAGCTGCTTGTTTTTGGGGCCCATGCGATGGATTGTGACGTTTCTTGGACGTTCGAGGATTGGTACTAAATGGCGACTCTTGTGGCCATTCTGCCCTCCAATGAACAACGACATTACCAAGACTCAGAGCCTTGGTATGCTTCGCCGCGTAGTGCTGTATGACACCCTCAAAGCCGTAATACCTATTACTATCACAACCGTTACACAAAAACAACTCCTTGCGGTGCGACTCAGTGTGGGCCTTGATTTTGACATCAAAAACCCATTTCATGTTTTCGAGAGTCAGCTTTTGTGTGAAGGGCCCCTCCGGGGGGTCGGCCGGTGGTTGTTGGCCATTTGCGACGGCATCTGCGGCGTCCTTCGCCACGTCCGAATAGAATCTAGCCCGCACAGAGATCAGAACATCAGCTGCGAACCGCGGGCTGTTCTCCCGGTTGACTTTGCGGCCTTTTGCCCAATTGTTCCGAATCGTCTCGTCAGCGTATCTGGCTATACTCGCACGCACCGGGCCTTGGATATCATCCCAGTCCTTATCCGAAACTTCCCTTGGCGTGAGCTCGATCGCTTCGAAAGCTGGACTCTGAACATTTGCAAGTTTCTTGTTCTCCTCCTGCTCAGCATCAGCGCGCTGGGCAAGTAACCTCGGTCGAAGAAGACACCAAGCATCGTCGTCGAGCGGTGCGGTGATCTGAATAGCTGCCTGAAAGGAGGGAATGTGGACGAGAACATTCGGCGGCAAGGGCGGATTAATCAACATAGCACGCCGCTCAATCTCGATGCGACGCAAGGCCTTTCGTGCGGCAGCTTCTTCACGGGTCTTCTCTGGACGACCTTGAGACACTGTCTGTGGTGCATTCGCTACCATATTCGGCCGGCTCGATGTGTCTGGAGGCACGATGGCTTCAAGCTCGTCTTGTGCACCTGGAATCTTGCAGCGCTGGCCCTCCGTGGTGGTCGTTGAAGCTGGAGAAACAGGCTGCCGCATGTCGAATAAACCTCCAGTAAGAGCCCATTTCTCCCATCGCGAGGCGTCCAGCCTAGCATCTTTCCCTCGGGCTTCCAAACCCTTGAGCCATTCCTCCACTGCCGCTTCACCTAGACTTTGAGCCTGTCGAAGCTCGGCCTTAGCTATCGCAATCTGCGGGGCCCAGAAGATTTTTGTCGTCTGCGGCATTTCTTTGTTGGATAGGACTGACAAAGTGCTGGGCGAGACCACATGAAGCTCATTGGTAACAAACACAAACGGAAGAGCAGGAATGAGTGACGAGGGCGTGTTTGATGAGAGCAACAGATCAATCTCCTTGAGACCAGTTAATTCCAGCCCACCAGAACGCACAGCAGAGAACTCACTTTGATAGAGTCTTTTAGCAGACATTGGCCGCAGCAGACAGTGCCAAAAGCAAACACAGTCGCCAGTCCATCAACTCCTGGCCCTTGCCGACAGGAAATGATATTGCCTTGCTCATGATTTGCCTTGACTGTCCCACACCGTTCACAGACTACGGAGCAACACAAGCGCCACATATTGAGCTCGGTCTTGTCTCGTAAGGGTGCCGGCATCCTAGGGCAGAAGAGCCTCCGAGAAGATTGCCAGATGGTGTCAGGCTTGATGGGTTTGCAACAACCTGTGGCCGTCTCATGAATTTGCTGTTGGCTGGTTGATGATGTTGGATCAAGATATGTGTTGAATAACCTGCTCGTTTGTAGTAAGTTGCCCAAGTCTTTGGGATGCACGAAGGTGAAGATATGTTGCCAAACTGCAGATGGAAGGACATAACCCTTCTGACGAAATGACGTTTTCCCAGAGTCAAGCCTAAGTTTCTTGGAATCGGCTTGAGCGCCTTGATGATCTCCAATATCAAAGGAACTGTGGACAGACTTGCGTTTATTCAGCCGGGCCGAAGCGTCCTGCAAGCCGAATTTCGGTTGTCCAAAGGCGCTGGTACCATCCGCTACCGTGTCAGCGAGGGCGGACGACATGTCGAGGTTCGAATCGCACTCGAGCAGCATAATCCTGTCTTCTGCGGCAGAGGCATCGAGCAATGGCGATGTCTGCAAACCGTGACTTCTGCGGCTACAGCTCTCAGACCATGGTGAGCCCATGGTTTCCCTTTGCTGAGGATGGAGTTGTGGGCTGGGCCAAAGACAAGCCAACGGAGATGAAATATGTTGCCAACAGGAAAACGGCAGCAGTGATGGTGGAAGGGGAGCGAAAGTTGAAGAGAAAAGTAGGTCCAGAGTTGAGGGGAAGATAGAGGTCAGAGCATGAACACTTGTCAAAGTCTTGATGTCTACCATGTACAACAAGCACAGAGTCTCCTAACTCAGATAGCAGGCCTCTTCGCTCTAGCCGATGTGCCTTTAGTAAGGCGTTAGGCCGTACTCGCTCAGTCCTTACAGCTGTAAGAATAGATACGATGGATGTAAAAGGGAAAGACAGAAATCAGTCAACCACGTGTCGATCATGATCAGACACTCTGTTTGACGAATGAAAGTGGCGAAATTGCGGCTCCGACGCGTTCAAGACCTTGTTCCGGGCCCTGCGGCAGAGGTTGGTGTTTTGAAGGAACTTGGATTTGAAACCCAAATGGTGCGTATGACGAGCGTGCTGCGTGAAGGCGATCCACCCTCTTCACCGTTGGCTGAAAAGGGCGTATTGAATCGTGTTGTATGAGGGGCCGCGGCGAGGAAGTTGTCGCGAGGCTGAGGGGATGATACTGGCGTTCTGCAACTTGCTTTTTCGGCACGCCTGTCTACCTATGTTGCTAAGGCGCCTGGGGTGGGCAGAGCATGGACGATGGAAGCACGAGGTTGCGCGGCAAGCCAAGATCCATTGCCATAAAGGTGTACCTACGTAATTAGATAGCGATGGTAACGGGAAGTGGGGATGAAGGGTGTTAGGTACCTTAGGCACCTGAAGACTGATGGAAGGTAGAAGGTCACCTCACACAATGAAGATACAAAGGGGGTTCAACCACCTAGGCACTTTGGGGAGATCGGGATGCTCAAGACGCACCTGACCTTACCTAAGGTACGTCCCTTACCTTACCTAAGGCACCTAGGATCAGGAGGCCGGTGAGTGACTAGGTAGGCCAGGTACGCCCGAGCGATGCCTCCGTTCCACATATCCGGCGTAAGATGCCAACGACCGGCGCCTTCAACAAAGCAGGTTAGGTGGGCTTGTATCCATGTCGTCTCATACAGAGACTTTGTGTAGCTAGCATCAAGCCTTTCGACAAGGTCACTGAACATGTGTGCGTGCCATTCTCTGTGCATTGGGGATAAGAATCGGTGATGTCATCTATCTTTGGCTATGGGAGTGCACTATCCATTCAGGCAATAATGCAGAGCAGCAAGCTTGGCGAACGGTTTCAGTCGCGCAACTATGTTCATATGGCGGAATAACGCAGCCAACATACCGGGCCAGGCGCGGCACGATATCGGTCTTCCTTGTAGTCCGTGGCCTCCGGCAAGCATTCGTAACTGCTGGTATCGTCTAGCCGACAAATCCTTATAGACGGTAAGCTTCATCTAGCTTTGCCGGAAGGTCTGATTTTCGAGCTTCTCATCTTTGGTCCCGCCTTGCTCAGAGGCCCGGACTCAGAGCCTCCAACTTGGAATCATGTCCAGACCTCGACGATGTGGAAGACATACTACGACGCGTAACCCTAGCTGGCTCGTCTCTCCGATGTCTTCTCGCTTGTTGCGCATCGCTGTCTGAGTTGATGCCGCCCTTGTCGCTACTCGGCCGACCAGAAACACTACTACTGCGACGTTTTCGACGTCCTTGCACGCGATTGTCAGCACGATTGCTGTGCGACTGGCGTCTGGGACTGCGACTTCGGGATCTCGATCTTCGTGTTGATGCACTGCTCGAAGATCTGCTCCGAGATCTCCTATCGAGACCTAGTGATCTGCTTCTAGATGAAGAGTACCTACGACGCTTGGTGACTGGTCTCCTTCCGGGTGAAGCCGAAGCGGTTGAGCGGCTTCTGGAAGGACTACGCTTCCGTCGCGTGTCACGATGGCCAAGCGCCGTTCGTCTGGGAGACCGGGACCGCTGATTGGAAGGCCGTCCGACAGAGGAGCTGCGGTCTCGTCGAGACCTTCGAGGTGAGGGCGACGGAGAGCCACGACAGGAACCACGCTTGCGTTCACCACTCAGGCTCCGAGACGTCGCCCGCGAGGATGCTGACGCTACTGACGGCGAACGTCGCCGCCCAGACCGTCTCTCCATCGCGATTCGGTCTCTTGGAACATAGCTATCACGCTGATTGCCACGGAAAGACCCTCTTTCCCTCTGTTCGCGGTATCTCTGGGCCGGGGATCGTGATCTGTTTTCGCCAAATCGTCCACCATGCCTGCCTCGCTGGTCATAGTCCCTGTCTCCGCGACGTCCACGCCAAGTATCGCCGCGACCGCGTCCGCGGTCCCCACGGTCGCGTTCCCTCAGTCGACTGATTTCTTGTTCCCGTCTTTCTGCGTCTTCGCGTCGGCGGCGAGCTTCGTCTGCGGCTCGATCTGCCTCAATCTGATTAAGCTGTCAGCAGTTTTTTCTGACAGCAATGAGCTGACCATCTATGCACGCACCTTCTCTTGGATCAGTTCTAGCTTCTTGGCCTCGAGAAGTTCCTTTGGAACCCCTTGAGGACTGGTCTGGGCACTGAGGCAAAGCTTCCAGAGCTCCTTACAGAACGGCGCGGTATCCTTATCCAGAAAGCCGGTGAGCTGTATTTGCAAAGACTTGACGTCGGGCTGTCGTTGATTAGCATCAAGAGGCTATCATGCGGGACTAGAACTGACAAATCTGGAGCCCTCGATCAGGTTGAAGCAAAGCTCAATGACGACATCGTCCTCACTCCCCAGTATGTCGGATATTTTGCTTGCGATCCACCTGTGAAAGTGAAAGGGTTTAGCAGATGAAGGGGTAGCGGGTGAAAGGCGAAGGGCCTAACTTTTTCATCACCTGGAGGTTGACTTTTTGCATGTCAACCTTTTGGTTGAATTCCGGCGGGAACTTGGTCGACTTCAGCAACTTCGCATCGATGCCAGTTGCCATGATAGACGCGAAATGCTCGAATTCAGAGCACGGAATAGGACAAGGACGTAGAATTCAAAGAGGTGCGGTGTCGGGAGGAATCTCGCGAAGAGCCTGTAGCATGTACGCCGGGTTGAGATATCTGCTGAAGCTAAGGTAACGCTGCGACGCGGTTTGATTCTTGCGTCGGGCGGGAAAGGGCGCGGCACCCCAGGTGCCTACGGTTGGTACCTTAGTTAAGATAGGTGCTTTGGGCAATGTTATCTTATCTGAGCTCGCTCACTTAGTCATATTCCTGGAGGTTTATATACTGTTATTCCTAGGGTGCACTGGATATGCCTGGGTTACCCTGTCTACCTCTCAGCCTAGGTATATTTAACTATAGGGCTATAGAAAACTAAAACAGGCACTTAATAGTAGTAGCACTAATGTAATATACTAAAGTATAATAGTATTATATATAAACTAAAAGAGTTACTAAAAAGAAACTAACTAGATATTAAGTTTATATATATATATATACTACTATATTAATAATATTAAAGCTTTTTCTTAAAAATAACTTAAACTAATAGTTTTATATAGATATACTTACTATAATTAATATTATTATATTATCTTATAAGTTATTTAAAACTAAAATTATTTATATTCAGAGTATTAATAAGTATTATATAAAATACTATATACTATATAGTATACTATATACTATATATAGTGTAGTGTAGTTATAGTATTAGATTTTTTATTATAGTATACTATAGTGGGGCTTTAGGAAGTATATAGGATACTGATATGTACGTAGTGAAGGCCGTGACCGCCTTCAGCGCCTTAAGCGCATTGACCACGTTAAGCAGCGTTAACGCGATGAACGCCTTAAGCGTATTCAACGCGTTGAACGCGATGAACGTCTTAAACACAGTAAGCACGTTCATCGCCATAAGAGTGGTCAACCTATTCAATGCATACATTGCCATACCTACGATCATTAACCGTGATCCTTATTAGATACTATAGTTTCACTTTTAAATCTATAGTACTATAGTATAATACTATAGACTATAGCTTAATAATTATTAATTTAATTATAATTAATTAACTAATAATAATTAAATATTAGTTTTTATTTCTATAGTTATTAAATAAGTAATTATTAATTATAATATTAGTTATATTAGTATTAATTATAGGTTATAATTAATAATTATTATTATATATATAATAATATATATCTAATCTAATTATATAGATATCTTTATTATTCTTAATTAATTAAAGAACCTTTTTATTATTATAACTAATAGAAACTTAGCTATAACTATTACTATTAATATACTATATTATATATAATAATATAGCTAAAATATAATATATTTTATAGTATATAGTATACTATATATTATAATTATAGTAGTATAAAGTGTAGTTATAGTATTAGACTTTTCAGTATACTATATTATATATTATAACTATATATAGTATATAGTACTATAGTACTATAGTAGTTAATACTTTATTTATATTAAAATAAGATAATAATATATTTTGAACATTAATACTATTAGCTATTATAAGTATATTATACTTCTTTTAAGTATTAATAACTATTATATAGTTTATTATATATTGTATATAATTAGAGTATTAACTATTATAGTATTAAAATATTATATATTATATATAGTTATAATATATAGTATATTATAATTAAAACTTTAATATTATAACTATACTATATATTATTTTAGCTAGAGTATTAATAAGTATTATATAGTATATTATATACTATATATAATATAGTATAGTTATAATACTTAGAAAGCTTTATAATATATTATAGCCCCACTTTTAAATCTATAATATTATAGGATAATACTCTATATATTATATCTTTAGAAAGTATTTATTTGATTACAATTAATTAATTAATAGTAACTTAATAATAATTTCTATTTCTATAGTTCTTAAATAAATGATTATTAATTATAATATTAGTTATATTAATATTATTTATAAGTTATAATAAGTAATAATAGTTATATATTATATAGTACTATAATACTTTAGTAATTAAAACTTTACTTATTGTTAAATTAATAGTATATAATATATATATATATATATATATATAT
>JABGLZ010000735.1:115442-139573 GCA_014705045.1 Colletotrichum theobromicola | reverse complement strand
GGGGGGGGAAGCGTTGGAGGGGTCGTAAGGGCGCTCCTGAGCTTTCTTCGGGCGATAGGCTCACGCCCTCATGCCCGGGCCGGTCTCTGGCAAAGGCGACCGGGGCGTGCCCACATCCGTGTTTGCAGGGTCCTGACGGTCAGCCAATATTTTCTCTTCGCCAATTCTTCAGCGTTTGCCAATTCCGCACTCCTCGGCCAGGTCTCGGTCGGTCCTTAAACGCCAGTGGGGGGATTCTGGGGTGTGTTTGCTTCGGATGACCCTCGTTCCTTGGTGCGAATCGAAAGAGACACTCTCCATGGCCCGTTCGTTTACGTCGTTAACCCCTCAAAAAACAGGCGAACGACGCCGCAGCCGCGACATAATGGTTTGCTCGGACCACGATGGCACTGCCCGCCGATATCTTGAATGCTAGAAAGCGATCTATTGAGTCGGAAGCCGGAGTCTCAATGGGGCCTCGAATGCGAAAATGTAACCAATTTCTCACTGGCCTTTGTCCGCGACTAAAAGACGGCCGAGAAACTCAAAGAATTGTGGATATGGATGCGAAAAGGGTGTCATGGCTCGGCTTAGGTCTCCGAACAGCGGCCCTCTGGGCAATGAGGCTCCCGTCAAGACGTGAATGGCATACTGTTGATCCGTTCAACGTGGTGGTGTGCGTGGGGGCCGGGCAACGGGCCAACGCTGTTATTGCATGACGAGGCTGGAGTGGAAAGGCACGCGCCTGAGATTGGCGACCTGTTCTGGAAAGCCCTTCATTGGTGCAGACGACTGCCATGGGCTGACTCCTTGCTTCCTTTCGCCTGTCCGGTTGCTCTGTGCCTCAATAAGCTTATCGTCCTCTGACCACCTCATGTCCTCCCGCAGTTCGTGGATTCACATTCCGTAGCCGACCTGATGAGGCGTCGGCTCGTCTCATGTGTATCTGCACCAGTTCCAAGGACGAGATGGAGGAACCTTGGTGCATTCGAAGACGCGGAGGCAGCGCTGACACAGCAAACTGGTTTCCGGGGCTTTCCCTGAATCAGGACGTTGAGGGTACTTCGTACATGGCGGGTTCTGAGCTTGTACCCCGAGGTCGAGGGCCCATTTGTTGGTGGCAAGGGCCCTGGACGTTTCCTCCGGTCCACAGATGGATCCTCTCCTCCAGTGTCAAGTGTGCGGACTGGCAGCGAAAGCTCCTGCGGCGGCCCATCTGGCCATTACGCCCTCTTGCTGCAGCTAGCGTGTTAAGGGCGATCGAACAGCCTGAATCATTGGGGCCAAACAAGCCAGCGCCCTTCTCCTGCATGCTCTGGACCTCGACATCTTCGGCTTGAGATTGCGTCTTCCTCCGAAATGGTATTTCCGTGCAAGGAACGAGAGCTTGAGGTCACATCGCATTCGCTGCAGGCGCAACGAATCAAGAAGCCGGTAGCCGCCCATTGGACGAGACCAGACGATCTGAACATCAGAATCTCAAGGCAAGGTCCAATTGGTAACTAAACGTACCCTGGCGACATATTCTTCAACGGCTCAACAACGCCGAAGATGCTTGTGTGGATCGAGGGATTGCTGACGGCCAGTTGGGGGTTGGAAGTCTTTGCCATTGTTGGTTCCGAGTCTCGCGAACCTGCATGATAATGTACGTTGAGGTCGCAGCGAGCCAAGGATGGTGAGTGGGCTTTCCCTCCTGGGCCGGGATTTTTTCGAGATGCAGGCTCTGCCATTTGCTTTCTTTTTCTTGGTTGTCATTGTCAAATTCCCCATATTTATTTCGCTGGCAGGTGCAAGGGACACGACGGACCCTGGTCGCTGAAGAAGAGCTGGCCCGGTCGATGTCGTGATGAAATGATGCTATCCTGCGGGGATGCCTGGCAACGGAGGGGGAACTGCTCCAACAGGTCCCCATCCACCCCTCCTCCCAGCCAGTGTCCTCGAATCGACGCGAGGGCGGGAAGATCGTGAGCCTGCCCGTCCGGGCTTGCTACGGACAAAGTTTGCGGAGAGCAGATTGCTGACAGGCAGACGTGGCATAGCGCACAAGACTACAGGCGCGCGACGCGGCCTGGATCGTGCGAGGTGCTTCCCCGGCGGATCTCGGTTGGGGGCATGAACGACTGAGATGCAAGTTGATGTCAACCATTTCCTACGGTGGCCGCCGGGTCACGGTCGCGAGACGGACCCTGACGCAGCAGATGCGTTTGGATTTTTGTTGTTCCCAATGCTGCTGGAGTTGATGCCAAGTGATGTGCTATATTAACCCTCACAACGCATGAAGTGTTTCTGTAGCGCCAGAGTCTATAGCTTCTCAGAAATGATGATTCGAGCAAGAGAGTGTCCGTCCTGCGTTACACGTCGGCGAGAAGGGATGAGCAGGCGGCGCGAAGACGACGCTGGTCCACCTGGTTGGCTCCACCGTCTTCCGGCCCTGATCAGCCTCCAAGCTCTGGGCGTGCGGAGGATTGTGACGAGGGTCAGGGCTAGGGTTTGTCGTTGCAATTGAAGCTGAGGAGCTGGAGCTGATGACCTGATGTTCGTGTGTTTACCCGCTGGAGAATGGGCATGGCGTTGCTGGGAATGGCACTTTGGGTTTCGGTCGGGGAGAGGACGATCTGGGTATGGTGGGAACCCCAAAGGGTCGCAGAGCGCCAAGGGGAGGAGGGTAAGCGTTGAGGTGCGGTTAAGGTGTGGTCAAGGTGAGATGAGGTGAGGCAAGGTGTAGCTGGCGGGTGTCGAGGTGGAAGGATCTGCTTTAGACTCGGATAGCCAACTAACTAGCTTAGGTAGCGTTGCAACCTCGTACATGTAGGTCGAAATAGAGGCTCTTGGCCCATCCGAATGTAGAATTGCCCGAGACCAACATTCCGCCAGTTCCAAGGGACGGCGAAGCCGACAATTTCGAATTCGCGTTGCTGCGTGGTACGGATAGAAGTGGTCGGGTGAGGTCATGAATGGGGGTGGCAGTCGTCGTGCTCGTCCGAAGCCGACAAGAAGCGCGCACACGCAGTGTGTAGGGAACCTCGGTGCTCGAAGCAAGGTACTTGTTGGTAAGAGGCTAGTCCCAGTGCCCCCCCAGATCTGAAGGGGATTCAAAGACCGAGATCACCAGATGCCCCAAACGGGCAGCGAGGGTGGGTGGGATGGTGGTATGGTCGCTGGGTAGGTAGTTTGTAGCGGCAGGTATCTCTTGTATTGTGCAGCAGGTACTTTGTCTGTAGGAAGAGGTGGTGGGTGTGTTCGTACATCCGCGGTACCGTACCAGTATGGGCAAGGCAATCTGTGGAGCGTTGTCGATGTGGGAACGAACATGGGAATGGGAATGGCCTCGTCGGTTGGGCACCCCACCCCCTCTCTTTGCGATGATCCCGGTTCGCATGGGTAGTGCAGACGCAGGTCCAAGAGGAAGAGGATAAGCGCGGCAGCAGGCAAGGGTGGGTTGCACTGAGGAGACATGTCCTCTTCATCTCTTTCGCCCATCCAACGGAGTTCTGCACCCAGGACACAGACGTGCAAGTTCAGTTCCTAAAAAGAGAAACAAGAATGCGGCGGAAGCATGGAGAAAAAGGACGCACCGAGGGCGCAGAGATGACATGATGTGATGATGTTGAGCCCGGAAAGAAGGTGATATGTGACTGCCGGTGGAGAGGGCTTGCGCGTTTCGGCATCGAAAATAAAGAAAACTTTTCCATTCAGCAATGTCTGAAGAGTTCTTTGAAGAAGCTGTGGTGATTGGTGGTGAGTCTATCCAACCTGCCAACCTCAGGATGTTTCTTTCCTTGGACCTAGCCTGCTGCGGTGGGCTGGCTGGCTGGGCAGAGTAAGCGGGCCTGAGATGAGGGAAGAACGTGCCCTGCCTAGGCAGGTATCTGCCTGCTTCTGCCTGCGAAGAGGGATTTGAGGCTGGAATACGGTCAGGTCTTTCCTTGGCTGCCTTGCGGCTGTTGAAAAGAGACGACAGCAAGAACGACTTATTAGGTAGGCAAAAAGGCAAGCACCTCACACACGTACGGCGGAAAGTAAGGTAGGGAAGGTAAGGAAGGTAAGGTAGTGTAGGTAGGTACCTGCGCAGGTCGTGGAGATACAGCGGCCGCCTGTGCGCTCAAGGGACCGCAAGTACCTCGTTCGTCCCTGCCCGTTTTCCCGTTCATCGTCGTCGGTGCCCGTGCCCGTGGCCGTGCACCGAGTACGGATACCATGTGGCCTGTGCTTCCAGCTTGTTCCTTCTCCACCAACAACACACACGACTCCACGAGTGTGTCCAGTGTCAGTGCTTTCCGCGGTCATCGTTGCTGTCGTCGTCGTCTTCGTCGCTCTTTGCTGTTCAAACTCCACTATCCTGGCGGCGTCTACTCCTTCCTATGCCTGCCCTCTCACTCTCTCTGACTCTCAATAGCAACCCCCAAGGGCCAAGATCGTCGCCGGCATCACTATTCCACATCTCAAAACAAACAATCATGTTCCTTGCACCTCGTCTATACCACAAGTCCGAAAAAGACAACAAATTGCCGTGGCGGCGGAGCTTGGTATGACCTGTCAACGACCGTGCGCACGACGGCAACATCAGTCAGTTCCAGAAGGGTGTGCCTCCATCGACCGGACTGCCATCGGACGGGGACGGGTTGGCTGGCTGGCAGTGAAGATGGCTATCAATCAATGCCTCGGCCACGGCGCGGCATCTTATCATGGCAGAAGGATGCAGACGCAGTCGCAGACCCCGATGCAGATAGATGCACACGAGAGGCTAATCAACCGTCTTATCACCATCAGCCATTCACTCACTACCTACCTACTACCGCCAGGCGACAGCCACGCTAGACATTCCATCGCGCTCTCGGCGCCTGTGGCTCCTAGCTCCTCGTCTCAGGCCCGCTCGTCCGATGCTGTTCCTGTCCGTTGGCTCGACCGTCCTGCTTGTCGCTCTCGTCCATCTACGCCGTCTCTATTACTGACACCTTCGACACAATCGGGCCTGTCAATATCGGAGCCATTTACGGATACAGACTATTCTTTCTTCGATACGGATTGTGTCCGGCGGCAATCATCTTGTCGATAGGTTCCTACCGCGCCGCATTTCCGTCTATTTCCTGCTCTGCGGGCTTTCGGTTGCCGTCATTCCCAATGCGTCTTGACTCGTGCCGTCGCATTGGTTCGTCTCCGTCACCTCACAATGGAGCGTGTGGCACCATCAAGTTGGAGAAGACCTTCCAGCAACCCAACAAGAGAGCTCAACCAAGAAATCTCTTTTGCCAGAAGTTTTTTTTTTCGCCCTCGACCACCAACCAGCCTTAGTCAGTCCTCGCAGCACGCCGTCGTGTCGTGACCAACCATCACTGGCGTGTTGTCGCTCATTTCTCATTATGGATGACGGATTGGCATCGGCATTGTCAAGAAACGAAAGAATACTCTGACCGGTGGTCATGATTCAAGGCGTTGCAGGCGTTGCAGAACCCCGATGCACAAGGCCTAGAACTTCCTACACGCCGCAAACTCCCTGTGCTTAATGCGTTCTCTCAACTTGATTGACTCGCATCAAATTCTACACACACGGCCGCCAGGATCTCAGCCATCCAACTCAGCCCACACAACACCGTGTTAGTCTGACTTCTGTGAGGACCGCTTGCGTATCTAACACGTCGGCTCTTGGAAGCCCGGCTTCGGGATGCACAAACCACGAAAACGAGACATTGAGCAGCAATGAGCTCTTTTATTTCTCTTCCCCACAATGCCGCTTACGATCTGTCGCAGCTCTGCAAAGACATCAAGATACGCGCGCTCTCGATTGTATCATGTCGTGCGTGTCTCCATCTGACTGCCCCCATCCCGACGTGCGATGTCTAGCATAGACTACATCCAGCCCCATATAAGAGGGGTCAGGAAACATAGATCCATATTAATCGAGTCCAGTGCGAAACACGATCAGATTGAAATCAGGCTCACCTATGTCATCAATGGACCTCTTTTCGTCCACCTGCAGCAGCATCAGGGCCAGGGGTACAAATGGGAGGGAGGGGGAGGGGCAGCCCAGGCCTGCTCGAGAGCATGGGAGCACACGGTGGGCTGCTCGATAACGTGAACAAGGCCGCCGGACGGTATCCCCAGTCCGTCGAGAAGGCTGCCAAACCTCATCTCTTGACCTTCGAAGCCTAGCTTCCGTTGTCTTGATTGGATCGTATGGCCTGGCCATCTCATCTTACCCATCCACCCATCACGACTCGTCTTCGTACTTCTCACGAACCAACACCCGGTACCTGCTCGACATAGCTCTTTTCGTCTTGTGAGTCGAACCACCAACTCTTTCTTCCGACGGCATCAGTACGTTTTTTTTCGATCCAAAGATTGCCGGCCTGCGGGGTTTTTACGTATATTCAAGTCGTCACCTGCCTCTTCTACCCGTTGAGAGTGGGGACGGGAAACCTTCAAGTATCTGAGTCCGCCCGCTTAGTCTGGAGAGCTCTCGTCCTGATCGAGCCAAGTCTCGAACCGTTCGATGGGCTAGTAGGGATGGAGGGGTGTGTGAGATCTCTCAACCACCAGTCACGGAAAAAAAGAGCGAGAGAGAGTACGCGCACCATACATCTTCTTTACCAAGCTAGTCCACCCAGCCAGTCCGCCACTGAGACAATGTGCCACAACCTACGAAGAACGACCTCAGAGTCAGGGAGGCACATGGACTTTCAAGATTCAATGACAACAACAACAACAACACCACCACGAAACAAGAATTTGGCAATTGACCACCCGCCGCCCATCGTTGTCCTCCACAACGGTCGTTCCCATCCACATACCGTTGTGGATGGGCCGGATGAGCGAAAAACCCATCAAATAGAGCGGAGACAGGCCCGGGCCAAATCCCTCCTCCGAGAGCCTCGTGCTTCGTCGGCAATCTGTCACCCACACCCTTTCCCCTCCCCCCTTCCTACCTTAGCTGGTCCGAACCCCACCAGGGCTGGGAAACAGAGACGTCATGTAAGACAACGACGCTGGAGAACGACACGGTACACCTCCACATCCAAAACCCACCACCACCTTCCCATCCGTGACGACCGTACACGAGGCGCATGAACATGGCACAGCCGTGGGATTTCCCCATCGCCCCCAGAAAGGGTGATATCTCTCCTCTCTCATCACGAACCGGAGATTTTTCTTCGGTTGACAGCTGTGGCTCCCCTTCCCACCATGCTGTGTAACCCGTCATCGCAGCACGCCAGATATCGCGGGCTGCCCGGAACCGCGTCTGGCTGCGCGTATCATCGATGATTATTGGGGGCCATGGGACGTTCGGAACCTCATCCCCGGACATGGATACGAAGACCCGACGCAGTCATCTGCTGTGTAACGGCCCACCGCGTGGGAAGGCACGATACCTTGCCCTGCCTTACCAGCCTTAGTCCGATCGGGGAAGGGGGGGCGTGGTTCGTTCTGTCTGTCCCTCGAAGAAAACAAGCAGTGTTTAAGTAGCAGCAGCTGGTCGATCCCCCAGTTCGTCAACGCGGATGTTTGATGTCATGACTCCCTATTGGTCCGGTAATTTCTCTGACAACTGCAGGTTGCTGTGACGAAATTCTATCATCATCACGATCATAATCTCAGTTATAGTGTTTTCATGCAAAAATTGAGCTCAGCTAGACATTACAATCATCATCTGAAGGATGGTGTTTTGATGGAAATTCTTTCTAAAAGTTGGAGCCCGATCACAGTCATCACCTTGAGCATGGTGTTTCTTCATGGATAATTAGAATGCTTGCTTTCTTTTCTTCAGTCTATGGAAAGCCTGTCGTCTGATGGGAGAGGAGGAAGCCATGAAGTAATAATAGTAGTAATAAGAGACCATATGGGTCTAATGCTTCTTCTTCTCTGTCTGTCTGTCTCGCCTCTTTTTTGGTTTCGCAATGGATGAAGAAAAATGCCGCCGTTCTTTGGAGGTCTTTGGGGAAAAGAAATAAGTCAAACTGCCTGCCCGCCCGCCGCGCGATGCCCTTCCCGCTATTCTTTTCGGGAATGATGATAAACCGGAAAATGAACAGAAACAGAGAAATAGAGAAATCACAAAGGCCAACGATCCACTCTTTTCCCTTCTCCTCCTTTTTGTTTTTGGCAAAAAAGGTAGAGAGAAAATCCAGAGAACAAAATGGTCTCCAGAAACAGATGACCAAACCCGTACCCCTCCCTTCTTTCCTCCCATGCATGCTGCTTCAATGATGCCATGGATGATTATGACCCGACACACAATGTTGCTGTGCTGTGGTTCCGTTTCCGTATGCGATCGACCGTGTGTGTATCCATCGTAGAAAGGAGAAAGGAAGGAAAAAGAAGAAAGAACAACACAACTTTTCCCCCCGCCTCAATAACCTTTTTGGTGGGTGATTTTGTTTTCCGGAAAGTAAAAAAAGGCTGCAAAAGGCGATGATGTCACAGTCGAAATGATGACCGCGACCAAACAATCCTCCCATGTTACCCTCTCCCGAGAAGTAGGAAACCACCCGGCCAGAGTCCCGTTAAACCTCTGGCAAATCCATTCGTTGCAAATTCATAATTCGTAAGATGATGGTCATGCTTTCGTTAACCCGAAGGGTGCTCCATGAGCGAGAAGGTGACGTGAGGCTTGGTGCCCTTGGCAGGATGGGTGTTCATCCGGACAGCCTGAGGTCTGCGGGGCTCGTGCCACTCGGAGACCACCTTCTCAGTCATGCGGTAGCGAACGAGGTCGCCACCAGGAGGAGTTGTCAAGCTCATGGCGCGCTTGGGACGAGGAGTCAGACGAATGTCATCGTTGGTGTCACCATCGGCTCTGCTGCCCCAGGAGGTCTGTTGATAACTTGTTAGCCAGACTGACCAAAAAAACAAAAATGCCGTAAGACCGAACACTTACCATCTTGAGGGTCGACAGGGCGTAGAGCTTGATAAGGCCGTGGCCCCAACCGAAGATGATGGAGACGGGCAGGAACATGATGTCGCTAGGGTTGCGGCGGAACAGTCCCATGAGCTTGACGACCTTGGTGAAGCCGAAGACGAAGATGATCTGGGCCCATAAAGCCTGCTTGCGGCTCTCCATGTCCCAGTCGGCGGTACCCTTCCACAAGGCGAAGATGATGAGGGGGTCGAAGAGGAAGGCCAAGGACGTGAAGGTCGCAATGTGGAGAGCGTAGGTGCACCAGGGCTGCTGACTGCATTCGTGATTGGTTAGCCTTCTAAGACGCCATTGTAAGGTGCGGCGCAGAGTTGGAGTGAGCAGGGATCAAGATCCTTGCTCGTTGGTGAATGGGGAAGAAGAAAACAGAAATGCACTCACGTAAGGACGTATCGCTCCTTGACAAGGCTGGTCCAGTTGCTGCGCCAGTTGCTGCGGGCCCAGCGGGAGCACTGGTAAAGGAACTTGGTGCTGTTCTCGAGAGTGGTCTCGAGCTCACACTCGCGCTCGTACTGGATCCAGGTCTTCCACTGGTGGCTGACGAGCCAGCGAGTGACGAAGTTGTCGTCGTCAGCGTTCAAGATGTACTTGCCCCACTTCTCAGTCTTGAAGCCCTCGAGGAAGTCGTGGCTCGAGAGGATCTCTGAACGGTAGGCGCCGGTTCTGCCGGACATGCATGAAGTGCCGCCGTCGATGTTGTGGGTGGCCGAGATCTCGAAGTTGCGACGCTCGATGTAAGCAGCGCCGAGCCAGTTGTAGATGCGAGTGGACCAGTCGCCCTCCCAGACGCGCTTAACTCTCTGGCAGGTGCCGACACCACCGATCTTGGGGTCCTCGAAGGGAGCGAGAATCCAGGGCATCAGAGTCGAAGGCCAGGTGACGTCGTCGTCAGCCATGATGGTAATCTTGGTGGTGACCTTGGGAAGAGCCTCGCAGACCTGGAGGCGCTTGTTGGCGATAGGAGTGGAGTAGACCTGGACATTGGGGTGAGGAAGGCTGCGGGCAAGCTTCTCAAGAGCAGCGTGCTTCTCAGTAGTGGTGACAAGCATCAAAACGTGAGGGTTGCAAGCCAGAATGCTAAGCAGAGAGGGGCGGAGCTCCTCGAAGACATTGTGAATGGTGGGGATGATGACAGTCACGTCGTCGGCCGTGAAAGTCGGCTTGCTGGGGATGGGCTTGGACTTGTAAACCCAGTGGCTGACGCAGTGGACGAGCAGACGGGTGTATCGATGAAGCCTGGGAAAAGGTCAGAGGAAAGAAGCTTGGGAAAAATCCGAAAAGCCAAGAGTGGAAAATCCAGCCAGATGGTTCTGGCAGGCGAGGCAGATTGTGAGAAGACGCGCTTACCAAAGGGCGATGAAGAGATACATCCAGGCGCTGGGGGACCAGCCAAAGCCGAGATTCGGCAGGAAGATCTCCATGACGGAAGCCATGGTGAGGGATTCGTCGGTTCGTGAGTGTGTAATGTTGGGGGAAGGGGGAAGTCTGAAGACGGCTCTTGAAGAGGGGAGGAGTAGTTGTGAAAGCCTGCAGAAAGAAAGTGCAGGTTGTAGTGGTGGAGGAAGTTGTTGTTGTTGTGGAGGAGGAGGAAGACTTTGTTTTTTTTTTGGTGCGCCTTCTGGGAGAAATATTTAAAAGAGGTCTCGGTTGCAGGTGTGCGTGCCGGTCCTTAGCGTGCCTTCCTTTCAAAGGTCGTTGTGGTGGTGAATTTTCGAGTTGCCTCGTGGCCGGATGGTCGTTCCTGCCGTTTTTGATGGTGCAGAGGTTGTCGTCTTCAGGTGAAAGAGACCCACTTTTGAGGTGAAGAATCTGAGGTGGTGAATTCGGCAACCACGCTTGAGAGCTTCCTGCAGCCTCAAAACAGTGCTTTGCCTGGAAGTGGAGTTTGAGCGAGAAGGAGTCTGGACACCAGCTTCCAAAATTTTCCCTGTTACCAGCAAGGTATTACGCTCGTAGGCCAACAGTAGTGGATGACGGATTGGGTGGTAATCGAGATTTCCGGGGAGGATCGTGCCTCTCTCTAAGGTCGAGTAGCTTGCTTTCAAAGCCTCTCGCGCGTCTCGTCTTTTCGCTCTCGCTTTCTGCCTTCGCTCTATCTCTCCAAGTCTCTTCTTCCTTTCTGTCTAGAAGGACCTAAGCGATCGAAGTGGCAGATCGGACTGTTAGAGCGCCTTGTCTGCGTCCGTTCGGGTGTGTGGTATCAAAGAGTGACACGGGCAAAGACGGATGATGTCCCAACACCCAAGCCGCGTGTATGGGTTGCTGGAGGAGGATGATGACGAGGAGGACAAGGAAGAGGGTCGAGGAGGGGTCAAACAAAGGTATTATACAGAGATGAAAGATGACAATGGAAACTCAGACCATTGCGCGGACCAATTGGTCTTTTAAAAAAACAACAATGACCCAAGGGAAGAAGTGATGAGGTCGTTCGAGGTCAGAAGAGCTGGGCGAGGGACAAGGCAAGGATATATAGCCAGATGTGGTCGTGGTGGGTTGCTAGCCATGCCATGGGTTGTCTGAACAGATGCACCAATGCATTGAGACGGTGCTGCTCCCGCGTCCAAACAAGGTCATAAGTATAGGATAAGTACGCATGGAGGTGTCTAATGTAAGGTATAGTATGGATGTATGGAGCGTCTGTTGTCTAAAAGACGGCAAGTCGACGGGTCTGAAGGTACCTCGTCTAGACTGTCACATCCTCGACTTTTCGACCTTTCTTAGCTACACCACACTCGAGAAGGCAGTATGCATCACGTTCATCTGTAAGGGTATTGGAGAGGGGGAGGGGAGGGGTGGTCGGCGGTTGTATCGGGGGTGGAAATGGGGGGGCGTGTGTCGGCCGTGTGGGCGTTGCAGAAAAAAAGAGGCAAAAGGCGCGTTAAATCGACGTCTCTCATCTATGCAGACCCCGGCAAGGGTTTGGTTTGGAGGATACATGGCAGGTACTTGCGCGTACTTGGAGGGGAAGAGTCCACCCACACGACACAGGTATCTCTCTCTCAGTGTCTTTCACAGCCCTCCCACACACAATGCGTGCGCTCTCTGCCTGCCTTTCCAGCCTGCGTCTGCCGCTGCCGCTACCACCACCACTACTGCGTCTGCATCTACTTCTGCTGCAAGTCTGCTGCCTCTTGTCTCCAAGACGGGCTGGATTGGCGACCGGCTAGGCTTGGGCTGGGGCTTGTGCTTGTGCTTGTGCTGGGGATGTAGATGGGGGGAGGGCCAGAGGCTGGCTTTTGTGGCTCCTGTTGGGACGACGCTTCTTTAGCAGAACAGTCAGATAGGCCCTGGTATTGGCAGGTTTTTTCTCCCCGTTGACGCATCGCATCGGCCTGGCATCAGCACTTGCAAACAGTAGCGTACCGATACGTTCTCGCATAGCATGGTTTTGGTTCCCATCTCGCCAACCTCACCACCGAGAGTGAGTCTTCGCTCCCGTCGTGCGCCGTCCACCGGCACGAAATGGCAACGGAAGCAGGTTTGGGGGCTACCAGGTGCCCTGCTCTGCCCTGCGCTTCCTATCTTCCCTGGTCATTACCTAGCTTCAACAATGGAGTCAACCACGGAACACGGACCATGGGCGGCGTCCTAGACCCTCGATCCTCGACCCTAGGTTGGAACGAAACGACAATACAGGTAAGCAGTCAGAGGCGGCTGGAGCTGCTGGTCCCTGCTTGCCCTCTCTATTTCCCTTCGCTCCTGTTGGCCCCCATTGTCCTATGGACGGACGACTGGGGAAGCGCGAATCACAGGGCGGAGGCGATCTGGTGGGGATGGGAGCGAAACGACCGCGGCCTGTGGAGGCTACGGATAGAGAGGAGACGGCCCTGAAGAGTTGAGAGGGGCAGCGACGACGAGGAGGCGACGACGGGCGACAAGAAGAGGTTAGCAGCTTTTTTGTTGGATGGATGATACCTGCCAGAGCCTAGTGTAGCGCGCGAATAACGCCATACCCTGCGCACCAGGGAGGGTCCTATTGCTCTTGGTTGGTGACTGTTCTCCAGTCTCCGTGGTTGAGCGGCTAGTTGTTGTGGAAAATGGCAGCACGGCGAGATTTGGAGATCCACTGCTCGGGTGGGCAGATTCCATCATTCGTTTGAGTACGACCGGCCATCTGCACATCCAGAGACAAAGGTGGGGAGCAGACGCCTGGAGGAGCTGCTGGCGACAGGGACCAGGAATAGAGCCTTTCCGTCGACGGTGTTGCAAGATACCTGGCGCGGAAAAAGACACAGGAATTGACCTGGTGAGTTGCAGCAGTCGATGGAGGGAGGCATGGATCTGGCCTAGACGGGCTAGACGGTAGCAAATCAACTGATCAGGGAGTTGCAAAGAAGACCAGACGAGCAGAAGGGCATGGGAGACGAAACGAGATGAGAAAAGATGGGATTTCGACAGCAGCAGCAGGCCACCAGCAACAGCAGCAGCTAATTCCAGGCGAACAAGCATCCATCAGTACAACCAAACAGTAGCATGGACGGGCTGGCAGTGCGACTGGCACCTTTAGCCGCAGGCCCGCAGAACTTGTGGTGGGAGGGGTAAAATCCTGTCGAAAAATTGGAGAAACAGGAACCTCCACGCAGCAGCTTCGTAGCTATTCGTAGGCGTGAGGAAGGCTCGCGCGCACTGACGATACCCTGGCCCGAAAATGGCCTGGGCCATTGTAAAGACCCCCAGTTTTCGCATCTGACAAACGAGCGGACGGCGTGGAGTCAAATCGAGCGGATGAACAAGCATTTGCGCTGCTTATTATGGATACTCGTCTCTTGTCTAGCCCATTATCAAGCAGAGACCAGACCAGACTGGGACAAGCATGCCGCCGCAAGTAGCGGAGCGGAGGCACGCAGACTCTCTGCTACGGCTTGTGTTTCTCTGTTTCTTCCTCAGCCTCTGCTACTAGCTTGGGGGGCGGGGGCTGTATGCGTATCTGTATCTCTCTCTCGTCTGTATCTCGTAAGATGGCATTCGTACCCGTACCGCGCAACTTATCTCTCTCGGACCTGCAGGTGCCTCGACTGATTGATCCTCCGAGCAGACCGGGACGCTTCTTGCGTCTTTCTTGTCTCCCTCTTAATTCCAGCCTGTCTCCAACGGACATGGCTTTTGCTCTCCACCCTGGAGATTATCGAGCGAGGATGAGAACATCCGTAGAGAGGGTGTGTTTGTGAGTGTGTGAGTGTGTGTGTGTGTGAGTATGTGCATGCAGTACGTGACGCGAGGTGTGCTTGACTGTTGCAGTTCAGAGCAACACCGTACAATGCAATACAAGTCATGGTTGGATGGCTTTTGCTGCTCTGACGATTCTGATATCTGATGAATGGTGCAGACAAAGCAGTGGCAGACGCAGCGCCGTTGCTTTTGCACTCACATTCTTCAGTCTGACCTGCCATATTTCGACGACAGGACCGACAGGGTTGACGTTCCATGATGGCCATGATCCTTGCCTTCCCTGGCCGGGGCGAATGCTGTTTTGGTGACGATAACGGGCCCCGGGGTTAGCACTTGCAAAGAGGGCGCGAATATTTCCCGTAGTCTGTAGATCGCCATCCCCAAGGTTGATTGACTTTGACCAGACGTTGGACCGAGCAAGCGAAGAGCCACCATAACCCCATGCTTCGTCGTCCTGCGGAGCGAGGGCTGCGGCACGGCGGTGGAGATTTGATATTTGAGTCTCCATCAATCAACTGGTCCGTAGTTTCCCGTCTCATTTCTGCTGGTCTTCGGACGACATGGAGGCTACTCCGGACCGGATGCACAGACAAGCCCAGCCGGGTGTTTGTCGCACACGATCTACATGGCCTTCGACTTCAACCGTGCCGTCCAAGTGCGTGTACGAAGGATAGTGCAAGCTTGCGTAGGCAAAAATTCCGCAAGCAAAGCATGTGCTTCGCGCTTTTCGTGCGAGACGGGGCAAAAATTGTCAAAAGGTAGTATGTGCCGCTGGATTTGGCTTGTGCCGGCCGCTATCTCGGGGTCCCCCTCATTCAACTGACCACCACATCGAGCTGGTGTGTCCTGCAAGCTGCAAGCCATTGAAGCCGTCAACCTGATGGGAGAGACCAGAAACACCGAATTGCGTGCATTTGCGACTTGCGTGAGACAGTGATCAGTCCATCACACCCACGTTTAGACCTGACATCAGAAAGCACTTGCATGGTGTAGGTGCAAGACGGCAAGGACGAGGTGTGATGAATAGATTAGGTGTGGTGTGTAGCGCCAAGTCGTGGATTTGTTATCCGTATTCTGTCATGATCTCGATTAAATGCGAGGGGAGGGCTTGCAGGACGAGGCCTTGCTGTATGAGGACAGAAAGACGTCGTGCCTTTACCCAGACGAGATAGGGATTCGTTAGGGTCTGCTGGAGATGATCGGGGCATGGGCTTGCGTTAGGTAATGCGCTGCGGAGGATCTGGATGGACGGGATGGAACGAGACAAGAACAACGGTGTTAGAATCCGTGGTGGGAGTCGTTGGAGGTAGCAAGGCGAACTGAGTGAAGGCGAAGAGCGGCCGGGGCTGGGTCGATGGGTGTGGCTATCTTGGGTGGGCATCGATTGTGGATGGTTGGGTGGCAGCCGGATCGGCCATTCGGCAACGGCTGCCACATGCGGATGTCCCGTTTCGTGAAGCCGTTGTCTTGTTACATGATACAAGCAAGCAGGCTGTTCGAGTCTGGCAGGAGGAGGAAAAGTCCGGTCGTGCCCCTCTTGGCCGAAGGGCATTTACAGTCTCAATCGTGATTGGAAGCGTCACGGAGCGACGGAGAGACATTCCTTGGGTGCGGGCGGGAAGGTGGAATAACGTGACGGGATGTGATCAGGACTAGCATTAGCATTAGCATTTGTCCAGCTGCATGTACAAGAGGGTTGTCTGTTGTTTTCTGAGTTTTGAGATGGTAACGGGCGTGACTGACTGGCTTACGATGGCTCAGAGGTGTTGGAGGCGGGTTGACGAATGTCTCGGTCCAATTTAGTCGGGGTAGAAGCAAGACCTGCCTTAGCGCGAAGGTGATGGATGGATGCGATGGGAGGGCTGCGAGAGGATATGGAGAGGGCCCTGAGCGCTTCTTCCGTTGGTCATGACGGAATGTGAGAGGTGAGGTGAGGCGCTTGCAGATTGACTCAGCCAGCCGAAACGGCATCTGGGCATCTAGAAGGGCAGGCAGACAGAGAGGCAGGTCCAGGCCAGCATCGACCTTTCCACCTTCCAGGTTTTCCTTTTGCCGTATCTGTACCTACCTTACCTTACCTTACCTGACCTGCCTCCCTTACCGACCTCAGGTCATGTAGGTAATGGTAACGCAGGTCACCTGCCTCGGTGAGCCAGAACATCTTCCCATGGTGTTGGTTGACGTCTCGGTGTGATGAGTTGGATGCATACAGTACCTTACGGAACAGGGGAAGAAGGTAAGATAGGGAAGGTACTGCGTAGAATTCCAGAACACAGACAGCGGATGCAAGGTCGATAGACGGGCAGCCCAAACGCGATAAGGTAGGCACGTCCAAGATGGTTCCTGCCTCTCCTGCCGAAACCCAGCATTCCTACCCCGGAGCCACCTGCTTGAGGTGAAGCAAGGTGAGGCAGGTGCCTTACCGAGGCCAGGGATGGCAAGCACGACAACGTCTGTTCCTGCTTAACCTCACAGGCGCCTCTCCACCTCCACCCAGTACAGCATCACGGAAGAAGGTGCAACCTGCTACGATATGTATGGCTCCTTCCTCCCAAAGCAAGTGCCTGCCTGCCCTTTATCGATTCTCCCGTCCCCCGCTCGCCTGCCCTACGCTCCAAGCGTGCCGCGGAAAGCATCCCGTCGCCCGTTGGTGTTGCCAAATTAAATCTCACAAGGATTCTTCCTCCCGCCGTGCCCACAAAATGTTTGATGCAAATCATCATCAACGGCACACGCACACATACGACGCACACCCAGGTATTCATTCTCGTTGATTGACACGAGCCGTCATTTCTCTCAGGCATGTCCAGTGTCTCTTCTCTTGGCCTCCTTCGAGCATGGAGAGGCGTAGGGGTATCCTCCAGTGTACGAATGTGCATACCTTACGGACCCGGATGCATTGAGATAGGGTCGTCGGACAGCCTTCTCCACGAATGCTCCCTTTCCCTTGCCAACCTAGGTACCTCGGGCTCTGCACGACCTTCCTCCACGCTGGCTGTCAGGTGTGGTTCCTGACTTGGGGTTCTCCCGTTGACTACTCCGGATTTGCTCCGGTTCAGCCATGTTGGGTCCTTTCTCGACCGTCTACTTCGACCGTTAACGGCAGCGCCCCGGGTCTTATTGCGGGATTCGACGACTTCACCGTGCCCCCCGAAATTCCCTCCTTCTTCGTCGCCCGACGTGTTCTAGGTCAAGACATCCTCATACTTGGTCCACGATCATGTATTCCAGTCTGAAAGCCACGCCGTATTGTCGCTAACGCGCCACCGTCGTCGCACAGGTGCCAGATTGCTCGTTACCCTACCTCGGCCACTTCTCCCGTACGCAATGGAACTCGGCGGCCGCATGCGCCGTCCGGCAACATGGGGGTCTCAATGAGCCACCCGGAGGGTCCTATTCGTTGTTGGCGAGTCCGGCCCTCGTCAACGGGATGCTTGTCGCTCATGTCCGTACCTGGCTACAGAAAACGGATACTGCAACTGTACCTTACCTTTCACGTCAAAAACCATGCGACAACGCATCCATCGTCCGTCTGTGGATATTCGACAGAAATTGCTCGCAAAAAAAATCCCCAACCCGCCTTCTCGCCCACGCTACATCGTCTCTTCTGATACTCGACCATGTCCCTTCCTTCCTGTCTGCTCAACTGCCTCGTACCTTGGACGGTCGATGACCGACACGGGTGTGGGCTAACAAAGTACCTTGCCTTGCCTACAGCAGCAGCGCTTTGAATGCTACGCCCTCTGACACTCACCATCAGGCAGCGTGGAGTCAGGGCATGGTGCGATGCGCCTGGCCCCATTCGGAACTGCTAAAGTCCACCACAGATCACCGTCACAGGGGAGCTCGACCTTACTTCGCAGTAGCTTGACATTGCGAGGTGGGCCGTAATGGACAAGCCGTACGCACCGGTTCAATGCCACTGGATGCTCCTCAGTTACCTCGTCTTGGCTGGCATCTGATTCCACCACATCGCCAACTGCATTCCGTCATCCAATGGCCTCTGCTGCCATTAATGGCGAATTGATCGATCTACTGCCCTGCAATCCGCGCGCCGCCTTCTCAATTGCTACACCATCTCAGCTTGTTCTGTCCAGCCGCACCGCACCTGACGCTCAGCCAACGCCAGCCGCTTGCACCAGAGTTTTGCATGTCACTACCAGCCGGAATTCCAGAAGCTCGAGACGGGCCCCCAATGTCTGGAAATTATGGCACTGCCCTCCCATCGTCTTCTGCCATGATTGACACGGCCCCGGGCGGAATGCAACTCGCGCGGCCGCTGAATCAGAGCCGTCACTCTGTCCTTACTGCCGAGGCGCATCGGCAGAGTTGTCCGCGCCGGATTGCCTGTCTCTATTGATATACAACGAACCGCATTGGCTCTCCGCACGACCACGAATCGATCCATTATGCATAAAGCCTGCTCGCTATCAACTTCAACAAGGCATACTTTGACACGATATACCCATCAAGTAAACGACCCGGAGCTCAGTGGCCACGACGAGTCATGGCCCCGTTGAGTGAGCGCGGCCAGCCAGTCTGCGATTCCGGCACGCTGCGGGACCTGCTCCTCATCAGCGCTCCCGCAATCCGCACGCCTCAAGACCGAGCCGACGCCAGCGGACCCCCCGTCTAAGAGACATACGGCCTAGGTTCACTGAGTGTACCCTTCGTACAGTACTTACAACATGCAATCAGCCCCCCTCCCCAGTTGCCTGCCTGCCCAGCCTCGCTATCTCTCTCCACACTGCGACCAGGCTCTTTTTCTGCAACTGGACACGCTCCGGCCGCACACAAGACCCGTAGAGCTATTTACTTGGCCACGTTTTGCCGAAAAGCAAGGCTTTTTATCCTGTCGCTAGGCCGAGGTGCCGATACAGCAACAGCATTGATACCAACTGTGTCACCGTAGGATATCATTCCTTCTATCAGTGTTAAGAGGCCATGGAGAGTGTGAAGAACAGAAATAATCGAGCCTCATTTTCTCATTCCACGTCGGAGCTCTAACCAGCAGCTTATGGAGACGTCAAGCCCCGGGCAGAAGATCGTCTGTTCCCTTGTCTATTTAGAGCGCGAATCGCGACTGATACTCTGGGGCAAGCGGCCAGGGACTCCCCAGGATGTTTTAGCCTCTTCGGACACAGTCCATGGGTTAGCAAGTACCTACGCCTCAAAGAGGCGTGCTTGAAGAATGGCCGCTGTCCGGTAACCGGTTCGGATGACACACGGACGAGAGCACGGAGCAAGCGTTGACAAGCCAATGCCAAACATCGAGAGTCGCTGGTTCTCAGATCGGCCGCTACGCACTCTGCAACTACTCAACATTTGACCTCAACTGCAAGTCGTACTCTCTCAGTTCCACGACCAGCATTGCAACACACTTGGCCAAAGGGGTATCTTTTGCAGGAAGCTCGGTATACCTATTAACAACAACGGAAGCATTGCATAATCAAGTTTCCAAGGCAGACAAGCCCACTCTGGAGCTGTTGATGGAGGTTGCATAGGGTGGAGGGAGGTGACACACGCTCACTCACTCATCCTGCTTCGTCGGATGTTTCTTCAGGGTCCACTATGTTACTTGCGCCCACACGCACCTTTGGAGAGACAGCATTCAAGCTTGAGCCCACTCGGAAAACTCTGCATGGAATCGCGGCATGACTATGCAGACTATCAAACTGCCAGGCGACTCCATTCCGGACTCAGACAAAGTGGCCTCCATCACTTTGTGAGCTGTCAAGTATCGACAGTAGGCTCGTGTTTAGGACGCAGGTGCCGCCCGTGTTCCGCGCGCGCGTGTGTGTGCTCTCATGAGTTCTCAACGTGCTGACACTCTTCTCGTACAGAACCTCAATGACGCAGCTTCGACTGAGACAGAGGGCGAGACTGGCAAACTTGACATATTGACGTCTAACCTGATGACAGCATCTGGAGGTTCAATGGTGACTCTATGGCCTGATCAGATCGCGATCTGATGCGACCAAGCTGGAGTAAGATCAGTCCTACCACGAACTCCTCACATCTCAGCTGCTCGGCCGTCTCCACAGTGTCAGGTCCCTGCACTATGCAGTTTTAAAATACTCGTCTGGCGGGCTTCTCATCGCTGATATCGCCCGCGCAGCCAACCGTTATGGTTGCCAGCGTCGGAACTGCGGGCGAGTTGCGCCGGCAGACCCGGCGTGCTGCAAGCCGGCATTCGTCAATGGTTGAAGCCAAGAAGCGAGGTCACAGAGCCTAGAACGTGCTTTCCTTGATCGAGAGGCGCTGGAACCGCTCCCAAACTCCTGGATATTCATGGTCTGATTCTCGCTGGAAGAGACGCACTAGAACCCCCCGCTTGCGTGTGTTCTGCCCTGGCCGGCAGCCTCCTATCGATGGCTCACAGTATTTTCGTCCCGAATGACCGGGCCATTCGAAGGATCCCCAAGCATATTGCAATCGTCTTTGCAAACCATACAGGTGGGCTAGGTCATGTACACTCTCGTAATGGTCTTGCTTACCGTGACCTCTTGCAGTGTCTTTTCATGCAGCAGCCTTCTCGTTCCGTCATTCCTGCCCAGCCAATTTTTACCCCCGCGGCTTATGTGATGGTGTCCTAAGGATTCTCCGTCATCATACGTCAGGCCCCAGTCCCTTGGGTGCGGCGTGGAGTGGCTTGGGTGTCCTTCTCGTGGAAATCTGGGCAGGCTTCACTTCCACATTTGGATGGTCCATACACCCACGCGGCCTGCGATGGATCCAGGCCCTGATGACAACCCAAGGTGGGAATGGTGAAATAGTGCGGGAAGCATGCTTCGGGGAAGCAGGAAAGCACATTCCGGAGTGGACGATCTTGGATGATGCGCATACAAGTACATCCTCCCAGTCTCATGCGCCGTTATTGCTGTCTGTCTGGCTAAACAGAACTGCAGGTCCAATCGTCTTTGCTGGAACATACTGACGCCGCACAGGCTGCAGAGGCCAAGGAAACCCTTCAGTGAGCGAGATTTCCCTTCCAACTCCGCTTTGTCATTATGAACTCAGTTATCCGCGGCGTTGGAATGCGCACACGCTGCGGCATACGTTGCAGCGTCGTGAGTTGTCCAATCTCTCTAATGCAAGTCTCACAGGGTGCAAGGTCCAAGGGTCGATGCGGCCTCATCCATTTGGTAGTTTCCCAAGATGAGCTGTCGACTCTTGTCGACTCTACTATTTGGACGTTTCTGGCGAAATCATAACACTTGCGCTATTGCGAGTTATCTGGACGATTCTGGAATATTGTTGTCGAAGCTCATACGATGATGATTGTGTAACCGAAGACGCCTCTGCCGCCGCCATTACGCATGGCGGTGTGGTGACCAGGGCCAAACCCTCACACAGACGAAACGGATTCTGTTGGCTGGGCAAATTGCTTCGCATATCCAAAATGCACGACTTCGCTTGGTCTCGGGGAACTTCAAGCCGGAGGCGTGTCCATCACCATGCAAGGTGACCTACAGTGCCATCATACGGCATGATTGTTGAGGTCGATCGAATGAGCCTTCTCATGAGCTGCGTCGTTTCGAGACCAGCCTTTGCACTCGTCTACCAAGTGCTTTGTCGTGATGAGGACACACCTCAAGGAAGAGTCAACGCAGTCAACTCTCATTGATCACTGTGACAAGCCTGGTGGCAATGTGCGGGCTACGGGATAGAACTGACGCATTGATGTATATCTTCTGGGAGTTGTGATGATATGGATTTCGCCCCAGGTGAGTCAAGCCTCCACAAAAGGTCTCTCCTTTATCGACCACGAACCATTCACTGCTCGAGAATTACTTCGCCTCCTGTCCTGCCGTGTCCCATCTTCCCGCGGCCCAAGAGATGAACGGTCATGGGACCTGACTGATTCGCGTCCAGAAGGACTGGCAAGTCGCCCCAATGTCTGGTAGGCCCGTTGAAGAACATGGTACAGCTGTCAAGTGACCTCGGCGTTCTTCCATTTCCTATCTCGACTTCACACGCCCTCCCAGGCACCGTACGCCCTGTGCTGGACTTCATGATCATCGTTGGACCTTTCCATAATCGCCACCTTCCCCGCATCCGAATACAAATCTCACGATGCTCAGTGGTGAAGCCCCTGGACGGGCGGCCCTGAAGCCTCGATGTACTTACCAGATACGGACTGATGAGACGGACAGCCTGCCGTGGACTCCGGGAGAGTGATCTAGATCGATGGGTCAGACACCGACGACCGACGAGATACTTTGCTCTACCTAAAAAGTACTTCCCTAGGCCATGGCTCAAGACCTGAAGATCCTCTAGGCGCCTGGGCGGACAGCGAGGGGCTATGCTATCCGTCTACACGGGGTGTATCCGGGATTGTGCCATTTCCCGGTACCGGAGCGGCAGCGGCAAAGAATTCTTTGGGAGGCTGCTTCAGCACGCAGTGGATCTTCATCCTGCAGGACTGGACGGCCAAAAGGTGGACAATCAAGTTCGAATACAAGCGAGTGTATTCACCACGGGAATTTCCACGGGGGTCGTATGCTCTGGGAGGAGAGGGCATTCGAGTAGAGATTCGTGCTGTCTCAGATGTCTGAGTCGGTTGAGCAACGCGCAGGTGCTTCACAAATCGACGCTGTGCATTCAAAAGCCTTATTTTGCTTTCTGTCGAATCTCACATTGAAGCCTCAACTCCTTGGGGCCTTCGGGGTCTAGAGCTCGCCGAACAGAGTGGTCGAGCGCTCAGCCTGTCTCAATCGAAGATTCACGGAGACAAGTGTCGTGGATTGCGGCTCCGAAAGGCAAAAGGTTTAAGCAATTGCTGAAAACAGAACAAGTGGCGTGGAACAAAGAAAGTAGGGAATTGCGGGACCTGGCATTAGGTAGCCCGTTGGGCAACCCATCAAGGATCGACAGGAGCATTTCGGCCGGCACGCGGCAGCCTCTCGCACCTAGACGAGGGTGGCAAAGACAGGAGGCACATGGTGATCTGCAGGCAAGCTTCGGGGCCAGGGACACATATTGCTTTGACAAATGCGCGCCGCTCTCGTCGAGTAAACAGGCCTTGTCTCGCTCTTCGATAGCCGCGCGATGACCTTGGGAAATGTGCGACGCGGAACCGGGTCACGGCGTGGGTTGTAGTGGGGATTGTTCCGTCAAGCGGCGGACGACGTTGACGATCCCGCGCGGCTAACCGCTGGTTCTGACGCCTCGGGATGTCATCTCAACTTTGAGATACTGAGACGCCAGGCTTCATCTAAGTTGAAGATGCCCAGGCATCACTCGATACCCTTCCTGGTTCAGCGGTCGCTTGTTTGTGGGGGAAAGTGCACGGCCTCGATATCTGGACCAAGTCAGATGCGTGTATTTCATCTGTGAATTTGGAAGAAGGCGATACTTAACTCGCTCAGCGAATTTACGGCTCGAATGGCCGCAGGTCAGGTGAGACAACATATCGTAGCCCAATCTCAAACCAAGCCTAGGAGAGGAGGAATATGGGACGTGCGACGGTCTTGTATGCCTAAATATCATAGGTATCAGCCCACTACGAAGACGACCCGGACATCGTAAAGATGATATTACGGCCGCATTGAAGCGGGAGGGGTTGTCGCGGATGCTGTGCCCGTTGCATATGGCACCATCCCACACACAAAAGAAACTGGATGGGATCACGAGACCCTTCCGGCACACATACATACGCGCACTATGCAGCAGCGTTCACTCGTAGGTAACATTGACAGAAAGAACATGCCGTCGACAGCCGATGACGACCGCGGGGGGGAAGTGACGTTTCTATGTTTCTCTCTCCCTCCCCTCCGGCTCCCTCCCCCCATGCCCTCCTCTGGAATGGTCCAGCCGGGAACGACAGATTCAAATCAACCCCACGTTTCTTTCTTTTACATTCCAACCTCAGGCCCCCCGCAAACGAGCATTCTTCAGCGGGCAGCCATGGGGCTTATCGTGATAGATCGAAAGTCAAACTTGCGTGACGTAGGAAACGGGCTGGGCGACGGTTCCACTCGGGATATCTGCAAGCACCCTCCTCCCCCTCAAGCCATTACCATACTTTCCCTTTCGCATCATTGCACCAAACGCATTCAAGTCTCTTCTT